>OY992897.1:44706056-44776056 GCA_963921405.1 Cepaea hortensis | reverse complement strand
ATAGATTTTAAGATAGTCTTCAAAATGGCTGCCTTGTCCAACGTCAAAGTACTTACTAGCTGCTGGCGCTCTTGAAGTCAACAGATCATTATCTGGCACTGTAGAAGAACAGTATGCTGACCGGCAATATCCACTCAAGTCTTTGTAAGAGAGAGAGGTGTCTTTGCTTGATATCCATTTACTCGTATGTCACGTTTGTATATTTTGAACTTTGTGCCATACCGACTAAACATAACACATTATGACTCGTATGCCTAAAAACTGCCTTACATCGATGTTTTTGCAGTCACCGCCATCTTCATGCATAAGGTTGTCTGCTCATAGGCTATATTCTACTTAACCAACGACCGTTCCCCTGATTAGCTTAGAATCCTGCTAAAGATTTCTCTGCTCGATGTACAAAACCATGATAGACTTGCGGTTCTCAACCAGTGAGGAATCCCCTACCCCCCACCCGGTGGGGGGGGGGTGGATTTTAAGGTTTCCAAGAAGGGGGATGGGGGTTAAGACCATAGATTGGCAGACTCAAACTGGCTTCTGGACCACACAAAACGCGATCGTCCTCCGTTCTTGAATTATATGTGAGCGTGTGGGTATGTGTGTGTGCGTGTGTGTGTGTGTGTGTGTGTGCGTGTGTCTGTGTATATATGTGTGTGTGTGTGTGTGTATGTGGGTGTATATATGTGTAATACACACACACACAGACACACACATATAAGAAGCGCAACATAGAACCTATACTTTTGTATGGATGTGAAGCGTGGACAATGAGCAGTTAAGCTGAAAACCATCTGATGGCTGTGGAAATGTGATTTCTGAGGAAAATGCAAAGAATACCATGGGCAGACAGAAAAACCAATGAACAAGTCCTTCAAGAAACAAATGAAGATCGTAAACTGATTAGAGACATTAGACGTAGACAGTCACAATTTTTTGGACATGTTATGAGAAGAAATGAATTGGAGAACTTGGTGACAACTGGCAAGATCAAAGGGAAGAGACCAAGGGGAAGACCAAGAAGTAAATACCTGGATTGTTTGGCCGCATGGCATGGTCGAGACAGGAACACAGAGCTGATCCACGACTCTGGTGATCGAGTGAGATGGCAGAACATGACCGCCCACGCCTATTGGCGTGGCACATGATGGATGGATTTATATATATATATATATATATATATATATATATATATATATATATATATATATATATATATATATATAAAGGAGAAAATGATTGCAGATAAAGCACACACAGAGCGTGAGAGACGTAAGATGGTGCAAAATGGTGGAAATGACCATGTTTTCACATGCACCTACTGTGGGCAAACATTTGCAGCAAGAATTGGCCTTACCAGCCACACTCGCCACCGCCATAGATCGTAGTTATTAAGCCTTTTTGAAGCACAATGTACCAAACTATCGTCTGTCAAGACGGAAAGGTGCCAATGGAATATATATATATGGGTGTGTGTTAAAAAAAGGGAAGGGGAATGACATTTTGGAAAGGGGCGGGAATGACATTCTGAACATATGGTGAAAGGGTGCATGGGCCACAAAAATTTGAGAACCACTGGGCTAGACGTTTTACTGCCGGCCCGATGCTCATGGGTTCTAGTCCACATCGAGGCGGGTTTTCAAAATTGACCTTACCACCCCCTAAGGTTTCGACTGGTCTTTAGAAATATGGGTCTAGCACCGTGTGCAGCTTATATCATTCCCAGGTCCTTATCGCTTCACTGCGCTATTGTCTTATGCGAAAACATTGTACCGAAACATTCTGGGAAGGGGGACACTTCTGATGATCAGAATCCCTCTGTCGGGGTAGCTAGCTCAACGGCGGAGTTTTTATCACCGAATATTCTGTCTTTCGTGAATTTGTCTGTTGTATCACTGGCCGTTGAGCTTCTGTGCATTCTATAAAAAACAAAAACAAAAACATTTCATCATTTAATAAATTATCTTGTGAGCAATTTTTTTTTTGCATATCCTTTTGCAGGACATCGCAGTCAACACCAGCCTTTCTGCCGCTGTGATCTATTGGCAAGTGTACGCTCAGTAGGTTTCCATTGCTTTCTGATCGACCGGCACCGATACCAACGCAAACCTAATGCAACACGGTCTGCTGCCAAACCGCGCGCAGCTGTGTTCCGAACTCGGGTATACGGGATTACGAACCGCGTCCATAACCTCTTCACCACTGAGCTCGACTGTGAGCATTCTAGTAAGGAAATATTTAAAAATTAAAAAAAAAACTATTGCCTGTCCCTTTACATGGCGTTGTAGATTTTGATTGATTGATTGATCTAGGAACCGACATCACAGCATTCGGGGCATTCCCATAGGCGCTCCGTCCCCATCCTCAGCAGTCAGCGAAGAGTTCCAACACCAATAGTACCAATAGCAATCTGATTATATGTCCGTCTCGCCTTTCCTCTGAGCGTCGAGCGTCGGCCAGAACCCCTCGTCACTCCTCGCTGCCTCATTCTTCCCAGACTGTCATCAAGCGATGCTACAGTCATTACGGGATAAACTTCTCTCGCACCACACAAAAAGATTTGTCAGTCGTACGAGAGGAATTGATTACACATTTTATTGCCACTGGCTCTTTACATTACATAAATGCACAAAACTGTCTCTAATGCATCACACATGAATACACAGAATTTCCTATCACTAGTCGTCCCTAGCCCTACTGCTAAATCTATCTACTCATCTAAAGAAATACGCATCGACGCTAAGCGATGTGTTCCCTACGAAGTCTGTCCCCAGTCTGACGATTCTCCGCGTGCTGATTACACAGTACGCGGAAGGACCTCGGGCGCACTTCGGCTTTTGCGTGCTACATCATTCAACACGCTTATAGTAGTAGCCTACTCTTGAGTTCCATTCTAGTTCTTCGTGTCTATCACGTTGGCGTGATTATGCCGTGACCAGAGTGCTTACTCTCTGGTTGACACCTCCGTGTCTCATGAGATAACTGTTTAAAGTTCCCCTCCGTATCTACTTCCTACACCTACCCTGCCCTCATGTTGGGGCACTGGGTTACCTCTACTCTACTTGAGGTAGACCACTCATTCAGGGTGGTCTTCCCTCTTATCTATTTCAGTCTTTGACTGAAGATCCATTTGCTCCTCCGAGGTGTACGTTGTATATAACCCCAGCCTTTATTGGCTGATCATGAATTACTAGGCAATTTTACATTCAGTAGTTTGCTATGCCTCTCTGAACGAGAAGTCAGTGCTTAGGCCCAACTGACATGAACCCACTACGCCGCCGTCAGCTAAGAAAGTGTGTGCGAGCGCGTTACACCTATCTATCATGCTGACCTCCGAAGGAAATATAACTGTCACGAAATAATTGATGCTGCAGACATTCTTACAAACACATCATATTTCATCGAATAATCAGTGATCTCCTGAACATTCCACAAACACATTACATTTCATCACGTAATCTGTGATTTCCTGAACAGTCTAGAAGCACACCATATTTCATCACTTAATCAGTGCAGGCCAGCATGGCCGAATGGGCAAGAACACGTGTTCTTAAACATCCGGTGTGCTGATGCCGAGGTAAGCGGTTCAACTTCTACACCGGACAGTTGGACTAAAATGTTGACTTGCCGTCTTTGACTTGGGGACGCAAATTACAAGTACCTCTGAAGTTGGAGTGGGTTCGCCTGTTGGCGAGGGACACTGTTAATAGGGAAAGGTAATCCACACACAAAATTCAGTCAATCACTACTCTAAATAGTGTGTATGGACTACGCTTGAGTTCAAAGCGAACGGTCGCAACAATAAAAGTCACTCAATCAGTGATTTCCTGAACATTCTACAAACAAATGATATTTCGCCACTTTAACAATGATCTTCTGAACATTCTACATACACATCACATTTAATAACTTAATATCAGTGATCTCTTCAACATTCTACAAACAAGTCACAGTTCATCACTTTAACAATGATCTCCTAAACATTCTACACACAAATCACATTTCATCCCTTAATCAGTGATCTCCTGAACATTCTACGAAGCAATCACACTTTAAGTTTCTATTTAATCTGTGTGTTCAGTGGCAGTGATTTTGTCTGAATGCTAACATAATTAGCCTATATTGACCACACTATCTTCATATAGTCCATGATTTGTGGCATTGGTGATCATGTCGGTCCACAGCTCTCTGCCTCGTGTACTGCCAATCATTTCTGAAACTTCTGTTCCTACATGTCATGATGCCAAACTATTCAGCAACTTCTCTGTTGGTCTCCGAATACCTCTCTTTCCCTCCAACTTTGCCAGTTGTGACCACACACTCCAACTTCCCTCTTCTCATGGCATGTCCGAAGAACACGGACTGTCCTCGTCTGATGCCAGTGACCAGTTCTCTTCCTGGGTTCACTTCTTTCTGTCTTGCTCCTTCTATTCATCCACGTTGTTCTCGTAATTCTATAAAACCACATCTCCGCAGCTTCCCCACAATTCCTCACTCGTCTGCTAATTGCCAATGATTCGCTTCCACACATCGGGATTGGCTCAATATTAATCTCAAGAACTATTTTCCTCACCTCAGTTCTCAAAGATAAATTGCACACTTCCTTGACAATATTACACATATAATCTGTGTTGGGAATAACACAGTCGCAAACTGAAATTATAATCTCACGGGGTCAGATAAGCCAGGGAAGCAACCGGCTCCAGCAACAGGGAGACAAGGAGGAATTCACGCCAAATCCTGGTGTGTGAACAAGGTCAAGCTGGTTATTGAAAGGTCACAGTGTGCACACAGAGTCGGATGGGGCCCGAGCAGAATACAGTCGATAAGCGAACACCTGTAGGATGAAACGGTGTCGTAAGGTACTGCAGTAGCGGGCGGGAAATGTTAGGTCTTTAGGTATTCTTGGTGAACCATGCACTGAGATACAGGTTTTTGTTTTTTTTTGGTGCTCGCTCGGTTTGAACTCAAGCGTAGTCCATACACACAACTTTTAATAGTGCTGGACTGAATCTTGCATTTGGATTAGATTTACCTATTAACAGTGTCCCTCACCACCAGGAGAACCCACTCTGACTTCAGAGGTACTTGTAATTAACGTCCTCAAGTCAAAAACATTTTAGTCCAACTGTCCGATATAGGGGTTGAACCCCTTACCTTGGCATCAGCACACCGGATGTTTAAGAACACGCGTTCCTATCCATTCGGCCATGCTGGCCTACTGAGATAGAGGTGAACAGTTCCCTTCCTCGCCGTCTTTCATGACCAGAACATTCTGAATACCATGTCGGCGTCTACGGTTTAGGGGTAGTGAACGCAGTTTCACAAGTCCTACATGCGGGCCTTGAAGTCAGAGGCAGGCTATTTGGGAGCAGATAGCTTTGTGTTGATTTTCACAATGATACGGGCTTCTGTAGTTCAGAAAACAATGGCGAGTTTATCATCATGTGCCTTGCCAGTTGGCGCAGGTACTCATGTCTATCCCCAGATCTTGGTGCTTGCTGATCTGGACCAATTCTGCAGACGATATTCCTCCATGCCGCCATCTCAGTCCATCTATCATAGTTTATGTTGGTCTGTCTTTGCCTCTTTCCCCCTGACCTTCCTAGTTGTTACCATATTCTCCATCACATCACCAAACAATGTTGTTTGTCTCTTTCTTATAGTTATAAGTATAATGTTCTAGTTTCATTAGCCTCTTCTAGATAATAACGCTAAACTCATTCATTCATTCATTCATTCATTCATTCAGTAGCACGTCCTTCGCAGAACCTCGCTCCTATAACTACCTTCCGGAAAACCTCTCGATCATAAGCAAGATGTCCCGCGTCCGATACACCCATCTGGAGATCATCCGTCACATCCTGCACCCATCTTTTCTTCGGCCTTCCTCTTCCTCTCTTCGACACCAGTCAGTTACAGGAGCCCAGTCCAAGCCCCGGTGTTTACTTGCTATATAAACACAGAAGCCAGACACAAAATGTTGCACGAGTTATTGCCTGGCGGCATATTTCGCTGCCTCTCGTCAGTTGAAATGCTGCAGAGCTATATATTATATGAAGTGAATAGATTACTAATACTTTGTCCGATTTTCAGGTATTGTTGGAATGTCGAGCACGAGCTGTTCCAACCAGCTTTGTCCAAACAGAAAGAATTCGTTTAAAAATAGACATTACCGAGGGGATAACAGATGTACCATATTCGAACAATACCTGTGATCATGTGTTTTACGAATCTCAGCTAAAGTATTATTCATGTATTCAGTTCTATGGTATATAAATCCGTAGTGGAAAGAGTGGTAGCCTCTGCGATAACGTGACTCCCTCTAATCCCTATAATGACCTGTAACGCCGCCGCCATCTAACTCATCAAAGATAAATTTCCTCCTGCAACAGGTGAACCTACTTGACTCATCACGCACGTCTGCTATCTCTCTCCCTGTGGTCATCTGGAATCGAGAATGCTCTTCAGATCACACAAACCGCCCATGTGTCCGAGCCTCACACGGTAATATAACTTGTAATCGTGGTCACTAAATGACCACCGTCCGCGATAATCTGTTCCGGAGAATTAGTTCCTGGCCTGGTATATTACAGTGGCGTATTCCTGCAGTTCCCCACAAACGTTGGGTCCTGTGGGTGCGCCCGGGCTATCAGATTGCAATATATCTCCACCGAGAGTCCGTCTGATAGGCAGCATTCTGACACACCGGCTAATTGTTTTTGGTTGTCTGAGAATCGCATTAATCTGGTTATGGGCAATGAATGGCACTTACAGCAGATAAGGCGAGAGAAGTACAAGTCAAAGTACTTCTTTGTGTGTCGTTTAACATCTCTTCATTGTTAATATTAATGTAAATATATAATGTTAATATATAGTATTTTGACGTCATAAATGCTTTATATTCTACTGTATTGACATTGTATTTAACATGCATGCACTGAATTGTGTCTCTTATCATTACTTCTTTCGTTTACTTCTACGAATGTGAATCAATATTCGTGAATTTATTGCTCATGATATTTCATTGGTTTGAAGGATTCTCCAACAATTGATATCTGTATGTATTACTGAACACTTTGATCCAACAATTGATATCTGTATGAATTACTGAACACTTTGATCCAACAACTGATATCTATATGCATTACTGAACACTTTGACCTAACAACTGATATCCGTATTAATTACTGAACACTTTGATCAAACAACTGATATCTGTATGTATTACTGAACACTTTGATCCAACAACTGATATCTGTATGTATTACTGAACACTTTGATCCAACAACTGATATCTGTATGTATTACTGAACACTTTGATCCAACAACTGATATCTGTATGTATTACTGAACACTTTGATCCAACAACTGATATCTGTATGTATTACTGAACGCTTTGATCCAACAACTGATATCTGTATGAATTAGTGATAACTTTGATCCAACAGTTGATATATGTATGTATTACTGAACACTTTGATCCAACAATGTATATATGTATGTATTACTGAACACTTTAATCCAACAATTTATATCTCTATGCATTACTGAACAATATAATCAAGTTCACGATAAGAGTGTTGAACTATCAGTGCAGACGCTGACAAATCTTGTTTTTCCTCCCAAACTGTATAAAGTAAACGCAGATACAACAGCTGTCGCGTTAGCGCAGCTGGCTGTGGGCTATGCTGGAAATGTCAGGACGGCGATCGGACGAGAGCTCCACACCTGCGTTCGACGTCTCGCTAAGTGAGGGGAAAATTGCCCACCTCTGCCGCCGTGCAAATGTGATGGTCGTATCTCTCCACAGGCTCATAGCAGGAAATTGTTTGAATGTTGTTCCCATATTATAACCATTATACGTAGGCATTCATTCATCATTCATTCAGTAGCATGTCCTTTGCAGAACCTCGCTCCCATAACAACATTCCGGAAAACCTCTCGATCACAAGCAAAATGTCCGGCGTCTGATACACCCATCTGGAGATCATCCGCCACATCCTGCACCCATCTTCTCTTTGGGCTTCCTCTTCCTCTCTTCCCATGCATATACCCTTCCATTATTGTTCTCTCCAAACTTTCGTGACGTTTCAAGTGACCAAAATACTTCAGTTTTCTCTGTTTTATCGTCTTTAATAGCCAACCCTCCTCAATATTCAACTCTTGAAGTATGGATGTATTTGTTCTTTTCTTTACCCAAGATATTCTTAGAACTCGTCTATAACATTTATATTCAAAGGCGTTTATGCGCTATTCAGCTTGTTTAGTAAGTGTCCATGTCTCACAGGCGTATGTTGCAATGGGAAAGATGCATGCTCTTAAAAATCTACTTTTTGTAGTTCTGTCTGTCCCACTCCATAATTTATTCATCTGTTTTAGCCTTTGAAGAGCAATGGATAGTCGCCGTTTAATTTCTTTCATTGTGTCACCGTTATTGGTAATCAATGACCAAATACGTAGGCATAGTTTTCCCAAAATTACCATTTAACTAGGGCAGTGGCCTTTCTAGGTAACAATTTCCAACTTCCCAAAGATATTTAGCTTGTGCAGAATGCACACATGACTCCCTATTATCTTGCCATTATTCGAAAAGACTAGGCACTGACTTAGATCTACTACAGTAGCATCACGGGAGATCACATTATCCTCTAATTCTGACAGATTGCATACAATTCCACAACGTTATGTTTAACAGGTTTTTAACAGGTCCACGCCAACAGTATTAATTAAATAAATAATTTCCCACCAATGTATGTCAACTCTTGCCTGGAAGAACTGATGGACTAACACGGTCAGACACAATCACCAACGGAGAGAAATACACAAATAGCAGAGGGTCAAGAGGCAACGAACAGACGCCAGCGTTGGATAAGGACATAATGGATAGGACATACTGGATAGGACATCAGTTCAGTTCAGTCGCGGTTCCAACATCACAGCAACGGGTCGTCCCCATTATTCTCCGTTCCTGTGCCAGTGAATATCACATAAAATATTCCTCACTGCCCCATGTGAAAAGTGGAAAAGACAGGAGCCTCGACAAACAACAACCCGCTCAAGTCCACTGTGCATAATGCCGCCACCAGAAAGTCACCACAAAAGTCCTCCACGAAACATTCATCCTTGATGGAAGTGGCAGTCACTTTCCCAACCAGATGATCACCTATAAAGTCTCGATGTTTCTAGATGTTGGTGTTCCGTTTCTAGATGTTTTCTAGCCAGCCATGCCATTTTATCTCCGAAATGCAGATCACGCAACGAAACAACCTCGGACAGATGTAAAAAAAAACTTTCACTGTACACAATGCCGTTGCCAGAATGCCAATACATAAGCCCTCTATGAAACATGCAGTTCATCCTTGAGGGAAGCGGCAGTCACTATCCCAACCAGAGGTTAGCCTACAAGGTCTCGATATTTCTAGATGTTATTGTTCCGTTTCCAGATGTTTTCTAGCCAGCTGCGCCATATTTTCTCCGAAATGTAGTTCACGCAATCAAACAACCTCGAACAAGCCGGATATCAGTACTACTAGACAGTATGTTGTCTTTAAGCTACAAGGCCAACGAAATAAATCATGTGCCTCAAAGCTGTGTCCTGCTTTGATTCTGTGATTTAAAAAAGAAAATTTTTTCTTGTTGTTTTGGCTTTGGCTTGCTTTGAACTCAAGCATAGTTCATATACATAATACTGCTACTAGTGATCTTGACTGATTTTTGTGTGTGGATTAGCTTTCCCTATTACCAGTGTCCCTTGCCATCTTGCCAACCCATTCCGACTTCCGAGGTACTTGTAATTTACCCCCCCCCCCCCACCCTTGTCAAAGACGAGAAGTCAATATTTTAGTTCAACTAATCGGTGTGGGTAGTCTGTGAAGTGATAGCGCGATCACATTTTGTGAGCCTGATAGCAAGGCGAAATAGATGGCCCAATCTTTTCCTCACTTTGACAAGCGACGAGTCCAGGCGTTGAACTAGCGACCGACCGTGCTCATGGCATTACCAGTGCAGTTCGCTATCAACTTCGCTAGTGCCCGCCCCAACTCAATCGAGGGTGACCTACATTCGCAAGGAGAACAGAATTAGAGACAGATAAGCACCATGTGGAGGGGAGGAGAGAAGAAGAAGAAGAAGAAGAAGAAGAAGAAGAAGAAGAAGAAGAAGAAGAAGAAGAAGAAGAAGAAGAAGAAGAAGAAGAAGAAGAAGAAGAAGAAGAAGAAGAAGAAGAAGGAAGGGGAGGAGGAGGGAGGAGAGAGGAGGAGGACGAGAAGGAGGAGGAGGAGAAGAAGAAGAGAAGAAGAAGAAGAAGAAGAAGAAGAAGAAGAAGAAGAAGAAGAAGAAGAAGAAGAAGAAGAAGAAGAGAAGAAGAAGAAGAAGAGAGAAGAAGAAAGGAGGAGGAGGAGGAGGAGGAGGAGGAGGAGGAGGAGGAGGAGACGAGAAGGAGGAGGAGGAGAGAAAGAAGAGGAAGAAGAAGAGAAGAAGAAAGAAGAAGAAGAAGAAGAAGAAGAAGAAGAAGAAGAAGAAGAAGAAGAAGAAGAAGAAGAAGAAGAAGAAGAAGAAGAAGAAGAAGAAGAAGCAGAAGAAGAAGAAGAAGGGCGAGGAGGAGGAGGAGGAGAGAAAGAAGAAGAAGAAGAAGAAGAAGAAGAAGAAGAAGAAGAAGAAGAAGAAGAAGAAGAAGAAGAAGAAGAAGAAGAAGAAGAAGAAGAAGAAGAAGAAGAAGAAGAAGAGAAGGAAGAAGAAGAAGAAGAAGAAGAGAAGAAGAAGAAGAAGAAGAAGAAGAAGAAGAAGGAAGAAGAAGAAGAAGAAGAAGAAGAAGAAGAAGAAGAAGAAGAAGAAGAAGAAGAAGAAGGGCGAGGAGGAGGAGGATGAGAGAAAGAAGAAGAAGAAGAAGAAGAAGAAGAAGAAGAAGAAGAAGAAGAAGAAGAAGAAGAAGAAGAAGAGAAGAAGAAGAAGAAGAAGAAGAAGAAAGAAGAAGAAGAAGAAGAAGAAGAAAGAAGAAGAAGAAGAAGAAGCAGAAGCAGAAGAAGAAGAAGAAGAAGAAGAAGAAGAAGAAGGGCGAGGAGGAGGAGGAGGAGAGAAAGAAGAAGAAGAAGAAGAAGAAGAAGAAGAAGAAGAAGAAGAAGAAGAAGAAGAAGAAGAAGAAGAAGAAGAAGAAGAAGAAGAAGAAGAAGAAGAAGAAGAAGAAGAAGAAGAAGAAGAAGAAGAAGAAGAAGCAGAAGAAGAAGAAGAAGGGCGAGGAGGAGGAGGAGGAGAGAGAGAAGAAGAAGAAGAAGAAGAAGAAGAAGAAGAAGAAGAAGAAGAAGAAGAAGAAGAAGAAGAAGAAGAAGAAGAAGAAGAAGAAGAAGAAGAAGAAGAAGAAGAAGAAGAAGAAGCAGAAGAAGAAGAAGAAGGGCGAGGAGGAGGAGGAGGAGAGAAAGAAGAAGAAGAAGAAGAAGAAGAAGAAGAAGAAGAAGAAGAAGAAGAAGAAGAAGAAGAAGAAGAAGAAGAAGAAGAAGAAGAAGGAGCAGGAGAAGCAGAAGCAGAAGAATACAATACTTTCCCATTGAGAATCAACACGTGCCTGTTTATTTATGTAATTGCAGCAGCAGCACACATCATTGTGATACAGACACATAAGGAATCACAGAAGAGTAACACTGACTCTGACCATGCATGTCACAAGAAACCACAAAGAAGGTTGGTGTAAGTCTAACAAACATTGAATCTCAAAACGCAACCAACTATCAACAATTTAACGAAAAGGTATTGAGAAAACACTGCTTGTTGACATCTCATTTCAACAGAGTGTGGGATCTAAAAATATACGGAGAAGAGGAGTACAGACTGAAACGTATAATAATGAGCATCGCAGTCATTCTGTCCTAGGCGAGTTGGTTATGCGTCGAAGTAGACTTTATTCCTGCAGCGAGGCCCCGTCGTCATTTGAAAGTCACAGGTTCAAATCTTGGTATTGTAACTATCATCATCAAGTGCCCTTCCAACTGGCGCAGGCGTTCCTGTCTCTCCACATTATCTCTCTGTCACTGGTGTTCTGGACCAACTCTGCTGATAATATCCCCCATCCCCCCATGCCACCGCCTCAGTTCATTCAGTATTATATATCTATGCCTGCCTCTGTCTCTTTTCCCACTTATCTGTCCAGTTGTCACAATGTTCTCCAAGCCACTCTTCTCACTACTTGGCCAATGAAAGCTGTTTTTCTCTTTCTTATTGTTACATACAATATTCTAGTTCATTAGCCTCTTCCAGTTCAAGGTATTTGCAACATTCATCTGAGGAACCACACCTCTGTTGCTTGTAAAGTTAGTTGCATATCCTTTACAGGACGTAGCAGTTAACTCAAGCTTTTATTCTGGGGGGGGGGGGGGGATGGGGATGTTTGTGTTTCCTGGGCAAGTTTACGTTCAGTAGTTTGCCATTGCTTTCTGAACGACAAGCACTCATACCATAGTATGGAAACGAACGCAAGCCGGTCTGCTTCCAAATCACCCGAAGCTGTGTTTCGAACACTGTATGAGGGAATACGAATGGCATTAGTAAAACCTACGCCACGGAGCCGACTTTCCAGGATAGACAGCCATACAGCAAAACAGGTTCTGTATAGCATGTCAGCTAATGATAACTACCGCCTTCCGTTTGTATGTGTCCTCTACTCACTACTTCTTCCTTCTGCTTCTATGAGTGCAAATTAATACTTATGAATTTATTTACGTGCACATATACATATATATACACATACACACACCAACATACACACAAGTGAGAGGACAAATACCCTAAACCCAGCCACAATTTTATGAACAGCCTCCGACCACCCTGGAAGACGCTCCCAGGAAATTGTACACGGAAGTACACGGCAACCAGATAGCTAAATTTTGACTCTTCACCGGCAGATCTTAGCGAATGGCGTATTAAATTCACCGCTTTAAGCGATTTTATGCGGCCATAGTGTATAGATTATGACGTGATTAGTAAACTGTGATACCACGGCCGCCGAAGCACCGGACTATATCCGCCCATGTTACCTGTGATATGGGGTGAAGATACAACACGGTACCTCCATAGGGGTATCAAGTATCGGGTACTTGGAGTCGCCGTTTTCAGGGGCAGACTACTTTCTCTGAACATGACAGATTTTATAGGAGGAAGATAACATCTAGACACCAGCTATCATTGTTAATCCCCCTTTGTTGGGAATCAGATGCCCTTTAGTATGGCACAGGGCATTTGTAATGGCATTTTAAATAATATGGTTGTTTTCCTCTGTCCAAAGAAAGGATACAGATACAGTTTCCTGCCTTGTGGGTATTTTTGTTTTGTGAAATGTATGCTGCATTTACAATCTGTAGCCTCCTTTTAAGGGTCATGTTTTATAAGGGTGTCTCTTATGTTTTCTAATTTGTTATTCTTCATCTGTCTGTCTGTCTGTCTGTCTGTCTGTCTGTCTGTCTGTCTGTCTGTCTGTATGTCTGTCTTTGTGTCTGTCTGTCTTTGTGTCTGTCTGTCTTTGTGTCTGTCTGTCTTTGTGTCTGTCTGTCTGTCTTTGTGTCTGTCTGTCTTTGTGTCTGTCTGTCTTTGTGTCTGTCTGTCTGTCTTTGTGTCTGTCTATCTTTGTGTCTGTCTGTCTGTCTTTGTGTCTGTCTGTCTGTCTTTCTTCCTTTTACCCCCCAATGGAAGCCTATCAGTTTACCTCTCTAACCAGATTGCGTCAAGCCCTGTCTTATAGCCAATTCCTACATGCCGTCCCCAGATTACCCATTCTGTCGCTACTTCTCTTCTCCGTGTGTGATTAGATCTCTCTCTCTCTCTCTCTCTCTCTCTCTCTCTCTCTCTCTCTCTCTCTCTCTCATTCTCATCCCCTCTCTCATCCCACTCTCTCCCACCCTCTCTCACTCTCTCTCTCTATGCTCTCTCACCCTCTCTCATTCACACCCCTCTCTCACCCCCCTCTTTCTCACCCTCTCTCATTCTCAGTAGAGATAGAATGTGTTTGGTTAGAGGTGAAGCCAGCCAGCCAACAGCCGTTTCTCATTGGATACCTATATAGGAATCCGTGTGCTGGATACAATTGGTATGACTGTTTCACTACAATGATGGATATAGTGTTTACAGACGGTAGAGAAGTCATGATATTAGGTGACTTTAACATAGATATTCCTAAATCCAACCAGACATGGGACGATATCATTCTTTCTTACAATTTCAAACAACTAATAAACCGTCCCACAAGGGTTACTGACACATCCTCAACTATAATTGATCATATATATGTTACTTGTCCAGATAATATTATTGAATGTTCTGTTCCTGTTTGTACAGTTAGTGACCACTACCCGGTATGTTGTACATGGTCAAGAATTGGGTTCAAACCTCTTAAACATAAACATGTAAGTATCAAATTTAGGAATTTCAAAGCATTCAACCAAGATTTACTTTTGCAAGACTTAAGAAAAGCAGCCCTTGATCACGTTTACCAACTTCCTGACCCGGTCGATGCATTAGCTTTCTGGACGAAGACAGTCTACAATGTGTTCGATAAACACGTGCCAATCAAAGAAGTTCGAGTCAAAAATCAACATAAATCCCCATGGGTCACTAGAGAAGTGCTGGAAATCATGAGAGAGCGAGATACAGCACACAAAAATAAAGACTTCATCAATTACCGCAGACTAAGGAATAAAGTTAAATATGACATTCGTAGGATAAAAAAAGATCATTTTAAAAATTTGATTGTAGATAATTCAAACAGTACAAATATATGGAAGGCTATTAACTTGCTAACCAATAAGAAACGCCCTACAGAATCAGCAATACCAAATTCTATAACATGCGATGAATTCGGTTGGTTCTTTCAATCAGAAATAGAGAATCTAAAGTCTTCAATACCAGACTCATCGTGTAATTTAAGTTCACTGGCATCATTCTGTGAGGAGAAGTGCACCAGAAATATTCCCGATGAGATTCCTTTAATGTCTGTTGCAGACGTTTATAAATATCTCTTGAACCTCAAATCAACAAACTCACACGGCCTAGATGGTATCAGTAATAGAATTCTTCGTTGTGCTGCACCAGTCATTAGTGAGTCCTTAACGTTCATATATAACCAGTGCCTGGCCAAAAACTACTTTCCATCAGCTTTTAAAATTGCTAAAGTGTTTCCGCTAATTAAAAATGGCTCAATCGATAATAGCGTTTTGGGTAATTATAGACCTATTTCCTTATTATCGTCGCTATCAAAACCACTAGAAAAACACATTCATAAAATAACGTTACACCATTTAATTAACAACGATCTAATAATTAACAGTAAATCTGGGTTTCGACCTAAATATTCTTGCCATAGTGCTCTAACAAAAATGACCGATAACTGGCACTTAAACATCAACAACGGTAGAATTTGTGGAGCGGTGTTTGTAGACTTTAAAAAAGCTTTTGATATGGTAGATCACGATATTTTAATTAGAAAACTAAAGCAAATGAAGAAAAGCACCAACATGGTGAACATAATTACGTCATTTCTATCCGACAGGCAACAAGTCGTGTCCTTCAACAACTGTCTATCAAGACCCACACAGCTTAATATTGGTGTGCCTCAGGGCTCAATACTAGGTCCGCTGCTTTTTGCAGTTTATATTAATGATCTTCCTTTATATATCAATACAACTTGTGATCTATTTGCTGACGACTGTACTATATATACTAGTCAAGAAAACCGTAGTGAATTAGAGAATTCTTTACAAAAGGAACTTGATAATCTTACTAGATGGAGCAATGAAAACCGCATGCAAATTAACATCGGCAAAACCAAATCCATGCTAATAACGACCAGACAAAAACTACAGACACTAGCCATAACTGGATCACCGCTCGAACTCCGCATGGGCACGTTACCTATAGTTAATGTGACTGAACATAAAACACTAGGGCTTTTAATAGACAGCCATTTGAACTGGAGCTCTCATGTTCACGCTCTTACCAAGAAAATAGCACAAAACGTTTACCAACTTGCTAAAATTCAGCACTTCCTGGACGAAAGCACACGAAAAATATTCTATACATGCTATATCCAATCACATCTCGATTACTGTTCCACAGTTTGGGATGGTTGCCCTAAATCTAATTTAAAACGACTATGTTCTCTACAAAACCGCGCTATTCGTCTGGTTTCTGGCATAAAGCACGTTGAAAGTAATAATTTGTACAGTCATCTAAGACTTCTACCACTACAAAAGCGCTTCCTTTTCAACAAAGCCAAATTAGTGAATAAAATTATATCTCAAAATACCCCAGAGTATCTTCTGCCGCTGATTCAATCTAATGCAATGAACAGCAAGCGCCTAAATTTGTTACATGTCTCAAAGCCTAGATTGGACCTATACAAAACATGTTTTGCCTATTCTGGTGCTCACTTATGGAATCATCTGCCTCCAGATCTGAAAACTCCAATGAGTCCCTACACATTTAACCGAAAACTCTTTCAATACTTAATCCATACCGACTATATGCCACCATAATTCATTTACTGGTATAATTGTTCAGTATAATTGTTCATTATAATTGTTCACTATATATGTGTGTGCGTGTGGGAGCGAGAGAGAGAGAGAGAGAGAGAGAGAGAGAGAGAGAGAGAGTGGGTGTCAGAGAGAGGGAGAGAGTGAATGCGTGTGTGCATGCGTGTGTGTGGAGAGAGTAATTGAGCGAGAAATGGTGGGGGAATGTGTCAGTGCATGCATTCGTACGTGTATGTGTGAGAGTGAGTGAGGGAGTGTGTGCGTGCGTGCATGCGTTCATGTGTACGTGTATGTGTGAGAGAGTGTGATTGAGAGAGTGAGTGTGTGTGTGTGTGTAGGATTGTGTGTTAGAGAGTGAGACAGTGGGAGAGTTGATGTGTTAGTGTGTGTGTGTGTGAGCGCGCGCATGCGTGTGAGTGTGTGTATATGAAAGAATACACAGAGAGAGAGAGAGAGAGAGAGAGAGAGAGAGAGCTGAGCAGATGCATGTCATGTAACACGCATGTTATGTAACACGCGAATCCATATGTTTGTGTACTCTCATCTGTCATATTATAAGTTAAATACCATTTGATTTTATCATGTACAATCTAAACTTATGTTCATTACTGTAGTTTGAGTGAGAGAGTGAGTGAGTGTGAATGAGAGACAGAATGAGTGAGCGTGAGAGTGAATGAGTGAGCGTGAGAGTGAATGAGTGAGAGTGAATGAGTGAGCGTGAGAGTAAATGAGTGAGCGTGAGAGTGAATGAGTGAGCGGGAGAGTGAATGATTGAGCGTGAGAGTGAAGGAGTGAGTGGGAGAGTGAATGAGTGAGAGTGAATGAGTGAGCGGGAGAGTGAATGAGTGAGAGTGAATGAGTGAGCGTGAGGGTGAATGAGTGAGCGGGAGAGTGAATGAGTGAGCGTGAGAGCGAATGAGTGAGCGGGAGAGTGAATGAGTGAGAGTGTCTGTGTGTGTGAGTGAATGAGTGAGAGTGAATGAGTGAGCGTGAGAGTGAATGAGTGAGCGGGAGAGTGAATGAGTGAGCGGGAGAGTGAATGAGTGAGCGGGAGAGTGAATGAGTGAGCGGGAGAGTGAATGAGTGAGCGTGAGATTGAGCGGGAGAGTAAATGATTGAGCGGGAGAGTGAATGAGTGAGCGTGAGAGTGAATGAGTGAGCGTGAGAGTGAATGCGTGAGAGTGAATGAGTGAGCGTGAGAGTGAATGAGTGAGCGTGAGAGTGAATGAGTGAGAGTGAATGAGTGAGCGTGAGAGTGAATGAGTGAGCGTGAGAGTGAATCAGTGAGCGGGAGAGTGAATGATTGAGCGTGAGAGTGAATGAGTGAGTGTGAGAGTGAATGAGTGAGCGGCAGAGTGAATGATTGAGCGGGACAGTGAATGAGTGAGCGTGAGAGTGAATCAGTGAGCGTGAGAGTGAATGAGTGAGAGTGAATGATTGAACGGGAGAGTGAATGAGTGAGCGGGAGAGTGAATGAGTGAGCGGGAGAGTGAATGAGTGAGCCGGAGAGTGAATGAGTGAGCGGGAGAGACAGAATGAGTGAGCGTGAGAGTGAATGAGTGAGCGGGAGAGTGAATGAGTGAGCGGGAGAGTAAATGAGTGAGCGGTAGAATGAATGAGTGAGCTGGAGAGTGAATGAGTGAGCGTGAGAGTGAATGAGTGAGCGTGAGAGTGAATGAGTGAGCGGGAGAGTGAGTGAGTGAGCGGGAGAGTGAATGAGTGAGCGTGAGAGTGAATGAGTGAGCGTGAGAGTGAATGAGTGAGCGTGAGAGTGAATGAGTGAGCGGGAGAGTGAATTAGTGAGAGTGAGAGTGAATGAGAGAGAAAGAGAGAGAGTGTGTGTGTGTTTGTGAGCGTACGCATGCGTGTGAGTGTGTGTATATGAAAGAATACAGAGAGAGAGAGAGAGAGAGAGAGAGAGAGAGAGAGAGAGAGAGAGAGAGAGAGCTGAGCAGATGCATGTCATGTAACACGCATGTTGTGTAACATGCGAATCCATATGTTTGTGTATTCTCATCTGTCATATTATAAGTTAAATACCATTTGATTTTATCATGTATAATCTAAACTTATGTTCATTACTGTAGTTTGAGTGAGAGAGTGAGTGAGTGTGAATGAGAGACAGAATGAGTGAGCGTGAGAGTGAATGAGTGAGCGTGAGAGTGAATGAGGAGCGTGAGAGTGAATGAGTGAGCGTGAGAGTGAATGAGTGAGCGTGAGAGTGAATGAGTGAGCGGGAGAGTGAATGATTGAGCGTGAGAGTGAATGAGTGAGCGGGAGAGTGAATGAGTGAGCGGGAGAGTGAATGAGTGAGCGTGAGAGTGAATGAGTGAGCGTGAGGGTGAATGAGTGAGCGGGAGAGTGAATGAGTGAGCGTGAGAGCGAATGAGTGAGCTGGAGAGTGAATGAGTGAGAGTGTCTGTGTGTGGGAGTGAATGAGTGTGAGTGAATGAGTGAGAGTGAATGAGTGAGCGTGAGAGTGAATGAGTGAGCGTGAGAGTGAATGAGTGAGCGGGAGAGTGAATGAGTGAGCGGGAGAGTGAATGAGTGAGCGGGAGAGTGAATGAGTGAGCGGAAGAGTGAATGAGTGAGCGGGAGAGTGAATTAGTGAGAGTGAATGAGTGAGCGGGAGAGTGAATGATTGAGCGGGAGAGTGAATGAGTGAGCGTGAGAGTGAATGAGTGAGCGTGAGAGTGAATGAGTGAGCGTGAGAGTGATTGAGTGAGCGTGAGAGTGAATGAGTGAGCGGGAGAGACAGAATGAGTGAGAGTGAATGAGTGAGCGGGAGAGTGAATGAGTGAGCGGGAGAGTGAATGAGTGAGCGGGAGAGTGAATGAGTGAACGGGAGAGTGAATGAGTGAGCGGGAGAGTGAATGAGTGAGAGTGTGTGTGTGAGTGAATGAGTGAGAGTGAGAGAGAGAGAGAGTGTGTGTGGTGTGTGTGTGTGTGTGTGTGTGTGTGTGTGTGTGTGTGTGTGTGTGTGTGTGTGGACGCGCTGGCATCACTACTTTTACGTCACATACTTTTTATGTACACATTTTTCTCCATGTTTAGCCTTGTTTATGTTTACAACATTCATTTCACAATGTTTATTTTTCTTCCTATGTAAATGTATAATGCTCTTGATGAACGAAAGACGAGTGATTGGAAGGGCCGAATGTAAGACGCGCCCAATTTGTGACCCTAATAAAGTTGATTTGATTTGATTTGATTTTGATTTCTCTATGCTCTCTCACCCACTCTCTTACACTTTCTCTCTATTATCTCGCTCTCTCTCACTCTCTCTATTTGTTTCTTATCTATATTCCTCTATTCTCCCACTCTCTCTCTGTCTCTCCCTCACTCGCTCTCATTCTTAATCCCTGACTCACCCCCCCCCCTCTCTCATCCTCTCTCAACTATCTCTATGCTCTCTAACCCTCTCTCTTACACTTTCTTTCTATTATCTCGCTCTTTCTCACCCTCCCTTTCTGTTTCTCTCTATATCCCTCAATGTTTCTCACTCTCTCTTTCTGTCTTCCACCCTCTCTCTCTCTCTCTCTCTCTCTCTCTCTCTCTCTCTCTCTCTCTCTCTCTCTCTCTCTCTCTCCTCTCTCTATAATTTTTGTTATACCCTATAGGTTATTAAGAAGGACTTTCTAGATATTTTATTAACAACATTTCTCAGTGTGTGTCATATCCAGCACCGCCGTTTGTCCTTCATTCTTGTTTGTTTAGTTCTCTTCTTAAGCTCAGCATTGGTGATTTTGTCATAGTACTTTAGTCCTTCTAGCTTGCGAATGTCCCAGTTAGTGCCTGCTTGTAGTCTATTATGTATTTGTTTAGCCGCTGACCGTTTTTCTGGATATCCACCAACCTAACTGATCTGATGGCAGTGTTATTTCTGTTGACTTCCCCAGATTTCATAGTTCTTCTTCGTCTTCTTCTTCTTCGTCTTCTTCGTCTTCTTCTTCTTCTTCTTCTTCTTCTTCTTCTTCTTCTTCTTCTTCTTCTTCTTCTTCTTCTTCTTCTTCTTCTTCTTCTTCTTCTTCGTCATCGTCGTCGTCGTCGTCCATCCGGAGTTTTTTCGGACGTGATTGCGTCGTGCCTGTTTTGCGCCGTTAGGCCGACACATTCGACTTCTGCGCATGTTTGTTGACCGGGTTAACCTTCCAGGGTGTTTCGAAGGACATTCCACTCTCAGACGTACGTTTTTGCGTTGTGCTTGTTTATTTGCGCCTTTAGGACGACTCATCCGACTTCTGCGGGCATTTGTTGACCAGGTTAAGCTTCCCGGGTTTTCCTAATTCTAAAGTTGCAGACGAGCACATAATCAGACTGCTACTGGTACCAATAGTATTGGGACTCTTCGCTGGCTGTTGTAGATGGGGACGGAGCATTTATGGGAATGTCCCGAGTGCTGTGATAGTGGTTCTTGGGGTTAGGGTTAGGGTTAGTTAACTTCAACTCAACTCAACGCAACTCCTAGTTCTATAAAAATTCATCTGGACTTCTGAAATCTAATTAGTCGTTTAGTTTAGTCGTTGGATCAACATCACGGCACACGGTTTAACCCATAAGTGCTCTGTTTTCCTCCTAACTCAAACCTGAGTCTGGAGAAACTCAGCTCAATGCACGAACTCCGTTGCATCGGCGAGGATCCTGAAATACTTTGGGTAGATTTTTACTCGAAATTTTGCCCGGACAGCGCCGTTAGGCTACTCTTTTTCGATTTCCATCTGCCAAGGGATTTTTTACGTGCGCAACAATACACACGGGCGTCCGATCTCACTACCCAGAGACCAGGGGAAATATTTATTACTGGAAGTCCAGGTGGATTTTTAAATAAATCCCGGTCCTCACCGGGGCCTGAACCCGGGACCTCCAGCACTCGAGGCGGACACCATACCTCGAGACCACTCAGCCCCCTTTGTAATCTAATATTAACTTCTATCTATTATCAGCAATTACCGATGCCTTAAAAACGTGTTCATTATATTTCTGTTCTGCCCAGCCCTTTTCTGTCTTAACAACGATAGGGCGCTAAAAATTGTCCACGAAAATCAGTGTACCCAGGAACCCAGCGCAGAGCATTAAGGGTGTTTTTCCTCCTAAATTCTACTTAATAAAAGTCGTTAATCTATTGTGACAACGATTTCTAGCAGGGAAGCCACGACATTCTGTGTCATGATGTTCTGAATTAATTGCTAGAATAGATTTTAAAAGACTTCTGGCTGTAATCGGAGTTTGCTGACACATTTTGCGGGAGCCTCTTTCTGGTGTGTTGACCCGTAGCTTAACCAAATTACGATCATTAAAATCCTTGAATGCTCAGCCGTTGCTCTGCACCTAGTGATGTTTTCAGGCCGCGTTCAAAGCTAGAATAGGCTATTTGATGAATGTACTTGGGGGAAAGTCACTCAAAAAGAAACATTTACGATTAAGGTATTTCAGTTTAGGATAACAGTTGCTTTAGATGCCTTTCTTTGGGAAAGCGTTTCTCCGAGGTTGAACTCAGCAAGAGGTTCACAGACTGCTGTTCGCGATTCTCAAGACTACTGTTCGTGATTACTGTTCGTGATTTCGCGACAACTGTTCCTAATTCCGTGACTACTGTTTGCGATTCCGTGACTACTGTTCGCAATTGCGAGACTACTGTTCGTGATTCCACGTCTACTGTTCGTGATTTCACGTTTCCACAACTACTGTTCACGATTACAAGATTACTGTTCACTATTCCCTGACTTCTGTTCGTAATTGCCAGACTACTGTTCGTTATTTTGCGACTACTGTTCACGATTCCACAACTATTGTACATGATTCCGTTTCTACTATTTCCCAACTAATGTTTACAATTCCCTGATTACAGTTCGCGATTCCTTGACTAATATTTTCGATTCAGTGACAAATTTTCTCAGACTAGAGTTGGCGATTCCTTGACTATCGTTTTCGATTCCCTTATTCCCTCATACTATTGTTTTCGATTCCCTCATTCCCTCATACTATTGTTTTCGATTCCCTCATTCCCTCATACTATTGTTTTCGATTCCCTCATTCCCTCATACTATTGTTTTCGATTCCCTCATTCCCTCATACTATTGTTTTCGATTCCTTCATTCCCTCATACTATTGTTTTCGATTCCCTCATTCCCTCATACTATTGTTTTCGATTCCCTCATTCCCTCATACTATTGTTTTCGATTCCCTCATTCCCTCATACTATTGTTTTCGATTCCCTCATTCCCTCATACTATTGTTTTCGATTCCCTCATTCCCTCATACTATTGTTTTCGATTCCCTCATTCCCTCATACTATTGTCTTCGATTCCCTTATTCCCTCATACTATTGTTTTCGATTCCCTCATTCCCTCATACTATTGTTTTCGATTCCCTCATTCCCTCATACTATTGTCTTCGATTCCCTCATTCCCTCATACTATTGTCTTCGATTCCCTCATTCCCTCATACTATTGTCTTCGATTCCCTCATTCCCTCATACTATTGTCTTCGATTCCCTCATTCCCTCATACTATTGTCTTCGATTCCCTCATTCCCTCATACTATTGTCTTCGATTCCCTCATTCCCTCATACTATTGTCTTCGATTCCCTCATTCCCTCATACTATTGTTTTCGATTCCCTCATTCCCTCATACTATTGTCTTCGATTCCCTCATTCCCTCATACTATTGTCTTCGATTCCCTCATTCCCTCATACTATTGTTTTCGATTCCCTCATTCCCTCATACTATTGTTTTCGATTCCCTCATTCCCTCATACTATTGTCTTCGATTCCCTCATTCCCTCATACTATTGTCTTCGATTCCCTCATTCCCTCATACTATTGTCTTCGATTCCCTCATTCCCTCATACTATTGTCGCCGATTCCCTCATTCCCTCATACTATTGTCTTCGATTCCCTCATTCCCTCATACTATTGTCTTCGATTCCCTCATTCCCTCATACTATTGTTTCCAATTCCCTCATTCCTTCATACTATTGTTTTCGATTCCCTCATTCCCTCATACTATTGTCTTCGATTCCCTCATTCCCTCATACTATTTGTCGCATGATTGCGCACTCCGTCTTGTTCACTGCTGCACATCACAATTTCAAAACACACTTCTCACTAAGGGGTTGCACTAGAGAGAATTGGGATGCTAGGAATGTGGCGTCAACAGTATTAATAGCTGTGACACCCAATGATGGACAGATCATGTGGTTTAAGCCCGTTCTGTCCATTGGTTAACCTAGAATAATCGCGTTGCCCGCGAAATATTCTGGGTCCAGCGACGCTAAATTTCGGCACTTGCAGAGCGACCGGCAAAGCATCTAGATGTGGTTTAGGTCTCTGTATGTCCCTCATCCTGATTCAGAAGGAAAGCTTCAGACGAAATTATGCCTGAGTTTGTTTATTTCTGAGTCAGGTGAGGATGGCGGTGTTCGCAGATTGTCATGATCCAGAGTTGCAGATCATTGTCCATTAATGTACTCATGATCCAGAGTTGCAGATCATTGTCCAATAATGTACCATGGGACTGCCAATCATGAGCTGCTCAGTAAGATCTGTTGTCAGGAGTTGATCTGATCAAAAGTCTTCTTTGAGCTTTGCTTCCTGGAGAAGTGACAACATAAGTGATTTGGGGAGACTTTCTAAGATCATTAGGATCAGTTTTATCATTCACAAAAGACTTGAAAATTGGTAATATCATGGCTGAAGTCTGATAGACAATTTTATAAGGAAAGACTGTGTCATATAGTTATGCATTCCAGAAAGTTCTCCGGGATATGTGTAGACTGTTTAATTCCAAGTTTCACTTAATAACTCAACTGAAAGTTCACAAACAGAACATTTGTGTAGTGCAGAGACTTTGTTAGGAAATCAGAAGGGGTACAGTGATGAAATGACAGAACTGCCATGAGAGTTTTCAGGAGTTCTAATCTCCATTGTGTCTTAGAAAATTATTCTGGAACCAAAGTGGTTTAGTTCATATGTCATAATGCATCACTGGTTTACTTCCACGGGTTTTTTTTTATTTTGAGTAATAAACCAAAATTAACTGTTTCTGCATTTTTCTGTCAGTTCATTGTGGTGTGACAAAACTTTTCATTATTATCTATGTGTTTAGTTAATGTAACTACTTCACATAAAGGTAGTATCTGGAACTACAGGTGACTGGGTAAACACTAATAGACAGCTAAATTCTGTTCTATTGTAATCTCCCAGGTTCCAGTTTACTCAGAAAAGGGAACTTTAAATTTTATTAATTCCTATGACCATTTCACCTAAAAGGGAAAATGTTCATAGGTGGGGGACTCTTGAGCTAATTAAGTTTCTCTTTTCGGGAAGGAAGATTTTGGAGGGAAGAAATTAATTTTCCTTGGAAAACCCCTAGATTTCCAGAGCTATTATGGGTCACTTTGGCTTCCAAGAACCCATCCCCTCCAAATGAAATCAGTCCCATCCTCATAGCTGTACTTCATTGTGGGGTAAGTCAGAGTGGGTACTGCTTCCAACTCCCAACATGTCACACTATTGTCTTCGATTCCCTCATTCCCTCATACTATTGTTTTCGATTCCCTCATTCCCTCATACTATTGTCTTCGATTCCCTCATTCCCTCATACTATTGTCTTCGATTCCCTCATTCCCTCATACTATTGTCTTCGATTCCCTCATTCCCTCATACTATTGTCTTCGATTCCCTCATTCCCTCATACTATTGTCTTCGATTCCCTCATTCCCTCATACTATTGTCTTTGATTCCCTCATTCCCTCATACTATTGTCTTCGATTCCCTCATTCCCTCATACTATTGTCTTCGATTCCCTCATACTATTGTCTTCGATTCCCTCATTCCCACATACTATTGTCTTCGATTCCCTCATACTATTGTTTCCGATTCCCTCATTCCTTCATACTATTGTTTTCGATTCCCTCATTCCCTCATACTATTGTCTTCGATTCCCTCATTCCCTCATACTATTGTCTTCGATTCCCTCATTCCCTCATACTATTGTCTTCGATTCCCTCATTCCCTCATACTATTGTCTTCGATTCCCTCATTCCCTCATACTATTGTTTTCGATTCCCTCATTCCCTCATACTATTGTTTTCGATTCCCTCATTCCCTCATACTATTGTCTTCGATTCCCTCATTCCCTCATACTATTGTCTTCGATTCCCCCATTCCCTCATACTATTGTCTTCGATTCCCCCATTCCCTCATACTACTGTCTTCGATTCCCTCATTCCCTCATACTATTGTCTTCGATTCCCTCATTCCCTCATACTATTGTCTTCGATTCCCCCATTCCCTCATACTATTGTCTTCGATTCCCCCATTCCCTCATACTATTGTCTTCGATTCCCCCATTCCCTCATACTATTGTCTTCGATTCCCTCATTCCCTTATACTATTGTCTTCGATTCCCTCATTCCCTCATACTATTGTCTTCGATTCCCTCATTCCCTCATACTATTGTCTTCGATTCCCTCATTCCCTCATACTATTGTCTTCGATTCCCTCATTCCCTCATACTATTGTCTTCGATTCCCCCATTCCCTCATACTATTGTCTTCGATTCCCTCATTCCCTCATACTATTGTCTTCGATTCCCTCATTCCCTCATACTATTGTTTTCGATTCCCTCATTCCCTCATACTATTGTTTTCGATTCCCTCCGTAGCTCCAGCTCCAGCGCAAGGCGGTCTGCTTCTAGATCTCCCGCAGCTGTATTTCGTACGCGGTGTGCGGGATTACGAATTGCATTCTTAACGCCATTGCCACAGAGCTGGCCCAAGAGTAGTCGGACCAACAGATCTGTTACATAGATCTAAGTGAGTAGTCTGACCAACAGATGTGTTACATAGATCTAAGTGAGTAGTCGGACCAACAGATCTGTTACATAGATCTAAGTGAGTAGTCTGACCAACAGATGTGTTACATAGATCTAAGTGAGTAGTCGGACCAACAGATCTGTTACATAGATCTAATTGAGTAGTCTGACCAACATATCTGTTACATAGATCTAAGTGAGTAGTCTGACCAACAGATGTGTTACATAGATCTAAGTGAGTAGTCGAACCAACAGATCTGTTACATAGATCTAATTGAGTAGTCTGACCAACAGATCTGTTACATAGATCTGATTGAGTAGTCTGACCAACAGATCTGTTAAATAGATCTAAGTGAGTAGTCGGATCAACACGTCTGTTACATAGATCTAATTGAGTAGTCGGACCAACAGATCTGTTACATAGATCTAAGTGAGTAGTCGAACCAACAGATCTGTTACATAGATCTAAGTGAGTAGTCGAACCAACAGATCTGTTACATAGATCTAATTGAGTAGTCTGAACAACAGATCTGTTACATAGATCTAAGTGAGTAGTCGGACCAAGAGATCTGTTAAATAGATCTAAATGAGTAGTCAGACCAGCAGATCTGTTACATAGATCTAATTGAGTAGTCTGAACAACAGATCTGTTACATAGATCTAAGTGAGTAGTCGAACCAACAGATCTGTTACATAGATCTAATTGAGTAGTCTGAACAACAGATCTGTTACATAGATCTAAGTGAGTAGTCGGACCAAGAGATCTGTTAAATAGATCTAAATGAGTAGTCAGACCAGCAGATCTGTTACATAGATCTAATTGAGTAGTCGGACCAACAGATCTGTTACATAGATCTAGTTGAGTAGTCGGACCACCAGATCTGTTAAACAGATCTAATTGATGACCCTATGTGACCAGTTGTTTCTAGTACAATTGTATGATTGATCGTAGCAAAATATTAGAAGCGTTTGAGACTCAAGTCAGATTTATCCTTATGTTTATGTTAGCTGCCGGCGATTTGGAAAAATATGTAAACATGTAATGGCATGAGTGCCGGTCGTTCAAAAATCAATGGCAAACCACTGAACGTGCCCAGAAATCACTTTTCATTTAATGTAATAACCACGAAAGAAGAACATCGGCGCTCGCGAACTTACATGTTACAGCAACGTTCTTAGTATACCGTAAACCAGAGGTCACCAAACTACGGCCCGCGGGCCGGATACGGCCCGCGACGTCATTTCATCTGGCCCGCCGACGATACTTGAAATCGCTTGATATAACATATGGAACACGAGACGCTGGGATACAATTTAAATGTAAATATTATGTTTAGAATAACAGGAGATTTTCATACGCGCGGAGACTTCCTGGCTGCTATGTGTCTTACTGTATCTAGATTTTCTTGTTTATTGTAATATTTGCTTATCCTGCGCCATCCCAAGTCCTTCCCCGGCTCGTGATAGCGCCGTCTACGCTCTGACATTACTATGGTTTCTATGGCCACACACACAACCACACACGCATCTTTCCCTCCCCAGGTGCGCCCGGCTGTCAACATAGGTTCGTGCTCCCAAATATTTACTTCTTTTTGCAAGTTATCTATTTTATAGGTATGTAACAAGAATTGCTTTGTTTGATAGTGATAGGTAAGTGAACTACAAGTGTGAATAGAGGCAATAAAGTAGCAAACATAGTATAAAAATGCCATAGAAACCTCGTGTTATTACTAAAATAGTATCCCCAGCTCAGAAGAATTCCCCGGTCAAGGTGTTAATCGAGCTGTTCTCTATGCCAGTGTTTTTCAATCTTTCTGCTGGAGCAGTTTCTTACCCATATGTTTGCGTTGCTCAAGGAACTCTGTGCGGTGATCCAAATGTTTGTCCTACTTTATGTAATAAACCAAATGGGTAGAAATGTTGCATTTAGTCGATTTGCGTCTGTTTCGACGGAATCCCGGGTTCGTATCTTCGGTAAGGTTCGAATCCTCGGTAAGGTGTGGGATTTTTTCTGTCGGGGGCTAAAAAAAATCCTAACCAGCACAGTTCGCTGCGACTGCACTATCCAGGTGGTCTTAATTCCTCAGGCCCGAAGATCACCTTGCCATACACCGCAAAGTAATATATTGGCAGTAAATAACAGTTTTGATAGACAGTCGGCGGTACCCCTGGTTGACACTCTTAGAACCCAGGTTGAAAAACTCTACTCTAGGCTGTTTATTTAGACCGGCCCTATTTATATAGATATTCTATTACCAAATGTATCTATAAACTTTATATGTACCTTTGGCAAGCCGTAGCTTTATCAGTGACCCCTCTGCGTTTCTTGTGTTTCAATGGGATTTTAATTACGCTTCTAATTCAATGTCTTTTTCATTTTCAGATCCCGTGTACTTCACCCTTAATTATGGCTTTTTTTCTCTCTCAACATCAGCATCTTTCAGCTAATTGTTGATTTCTTGGCAAGATTACGCTCAGTAGTTTGCCATTGCTTTCTGGGCTATCGGCTTATATACCCAGTAAGTTACCGACGCGGAGAGAACCGCTATCGATTCTCGCGCACGTCACGTTACTTTCGAGAGTATATGGGATTACGAAGAAAGTAGTGTAACGCCTTGACCAGGGAGACCGGCTAATTATGACTAATAAGAAATAAAAATGGACGTCGAGTGTTCGCATTCTCAATGAAGAATGAGGTGTAAAGTACTTCTTTATGGAAACACAGGACCAGGAAACCAGTTGAGTAATATACAGCGAACGTGTTGCCGTTTTGAAAGAGTACACTCTTCGGCGTCACTACGAAACAAAACACCTATCAACATATTACAAGTTTTCTGGAAAGTTACGCTCTGGGAAATATGAGTCCTTGAAACGTGGTTTAGAAACTCAGAGAGAAAGTTTGCTGAAAATGAATCTGTCACTCGTACAAGTTACAAAATATTGCATAAGATGGGAAACCGTTTACTGATGGTAACTTCATCAAAGAGTGTATGATCGAAGCAGCAAATGACTTGTGTCATGAGAAAGCCGATTTATTTGGAATTTGCCTTTCAGCAAGTTCAGTTGTGCGAAGAACAGAAGAACTTGGAGAGAACATAGTGCTACAGATACGCGAGAAAATTAGGAACTTGATGTGGCATTCTCTTACACTGGATAAGTCTACTGATCTCTAGAGTACGTCACAACTTCTCGTATTCATTTGTGGTGTCAATTTGGACTTTCAGATAACGGAAGAGTTGGCATCCGTTTGCAGCATGCATGGAAAAACAAATGGAAACGACATTTTCATGGATGTGCAAACAGTGTTGCAAGACTATAAAACTATAACCTTCAGTGTAATCAGCTACGGGATATTACAGGTAATGGAGGAAAGATCCTCCATCACCTGTGGGGAAGATCAGGACTCAGTTGGAAGATTTGCAAATTGCGGGCGCTCTGTTGATACACTGCATCATAAACCAGCAAGCACTCTGTGGGAAAGACTTAGATATTTTTTCTGTACTGTAACCAGTCGTTCCTGCTGTGAACTTCATTCGGGGACATGCACTCAATCACCGTCAGTTCCAGGCTTTTCTTGAAGAAATTGATTCTGAATTATGTGACTTGTCTTATCACATATTAGATCAGTGAGATGGCTCAGGTGCGGTAAAGTCATGTTTCGTTTCTACAAGCTCCGTAACGAAATAGATGTTTTCCTCATTGAAAAATATAGAACTGATCCACACCTGTCAGATCTTATATGGCTGTCAAAGCTGTCATGTTTTGTCAACATTACATCCTACATGAATGAACTGAATTTGAAGGCCTTTACGGAATCTTCAAAAGAGTTTGGAGAAAGTTATCATTGTTTGAAGCACAACTGGAAGGAGAAAGCTTTTCCTATTTTTACTGTTTCAAAGAGTTTTGCGCTATAATCGACGACGATGTCAACCTCCATTTTCCGAAAAAAAAAAAGTATTCTGACTTGAAGAAGCATTTTTGGAGAGATTTTCATATGTTGGCAGAATTGAGAGTGACATTCTTCTGTTCCAGAATCCGTTTGATTGTAAACTTGATGATGTGCCAGTTGAACAACAGTTGGGCCTCGCTGATTTGCAAGCAAATGACTTGTTGAAAGAGAAGCACGGAGAAGGAAAACTTGTTGAATTTTACCCCTGCTTACCTGATGTTGAGTTTCTGAAACTGAAGAAATTTGCCGCTGGTATGGCATCAGTGTTTGGATCAACTTATGTCTGTGAGCTAACATTTTCAAAAATGAAGTATGTAAAGTCAACACATAGAACGAGATTGACTAATGAACAATTCTCTTGACTGGTTGCAGCAATTCCAAACCAAACATTAATGATATCTTGAAAGCCAAATATCAGTTTCACAAATTTCACTAACCATTTTTACTGCTTAATTTGTGAGATTCGGATATGTGCACACTAGGTCTGATGTAACTATCTTTTTGCCAACGTCACCTTCTTTGATAACATTTGTAAGTAAATAAATATGTTGGTTGTTTTTGTTTTTTGTGCTTTGCATGCCTCTCATCCATGATTAACTTAGTTTTTCGTCTTTTTTCCCAAAGCTTTCGTTCTGGCTTGCAAGTATTGTTAAAGTTAGTTGCATATCCTTTACAGGACGTTTGCAGTCAACACCAGTATTTTTTGCTGTTGTTGATGTCTTGGCAAGTTTACGTTCAGTAGTTTCTGAACGACCGGCACCCATGTCATAGCGTAAAAAACCAGCGCAACGTAGTCTGCTGCCAAATCGTGCGCAGCTGTGTTTTGAACGTGGGTATACGGGATTATGAACCGCGTCCGTAAGACCTTCGCCAAGGCGCAAGTATTGTACAGAATAACTATCCGGCCCGCGCTCGTCATTTTGTCAGTTATCCGGCCCGCCATGAAAACAGTTTGGTGACCCCTGCCGTAGACCAAGAAGAAGTACAATACTGCCATCCTACCAGATCTGAGCATCGAGGAAACTGGCTCTCACAGAGCAGCGTGTCTCAGAAACTGACCCACACACAGCGGCATGTCTCATACAATGGTTCACATACAGCGGCGTGTCTCAGAAACTGTCTCACACACAGCGGCATGTCTCAGAAACTGTCTCACACACAGCGGCATGTCTCATACAATGGTTCACATACAGCGGCATGTCTCAGAAAATGACTCACACAGAGCGGCATGTCTCAGAAACTGTCTCACACACAGCGGCATGTCTCAGAAACTGTCTCACACACAGCGGCATGTCTCAGATACTGTCTCACGCACAGCGGCATGTCTCAGAAACTGTCTCACACACAGCGGCATGTCTCAGATACTGTCTCACACACAGCGGCATGTCTCAGAAACTGTCTCACACACAGCGGCATGTCTCAGAAACTGTCTCACACACAACGGTATGACTCAGACACTGTCTCACACAGAGCGGCATGTCTCAGAAACTGTCTCACACACAGCGGCAGGTCTCAGATACTGTCACACACTCAGCGGCATGTCTCAGAATTTGGCTCACACATGGCGGCATGTCTCAGAAACTGTCTCACACACAGCGGCATGTCTCAGATACTGTCTCACACACAGCGGCATGTCTCAGATACTGTCTCACACACAGCGGCATGTCTCAGAAACTGTGTCACACACAGCGGCATGTCTCAGAAACTGTCTCACACACAACGGTATGACTCAGACACTGTCTCACACAGAGCGGCATGTCTCAGAAACTGTCTCACACACAGCGGCAGGTCTCAGATACTGTCACACACTCAGCGGCATGTCTCAGAATTTGGCTCACACATGGCGGCATGTCTCAGAAACTGTCTCACACACAGCGGCATGTCTCAGATACTGTCTCACACACAGCGGCATGTCTCAGAATTTGGCTCACACACAGCGGCATGTCTCAGATACTGACTCACACACAGCAGCCTGTCTCAGTAACTGTCTCACACACAGCGGTATGTCTCAGTAACTGTCTCACACACAGCGGCATGTCTCAGACACTGTCTCACACTAGCGGCATGTCTCAGTAACTGTCTCACACACAGCGGCAGGTCTCAGAAACTGTCTCACACACAGCGGCATGTCTCAGTAACTGTCTCACACACAGCGGCATGTCTCAGACACTGAAACACTTGCGCTCGCTTTGAACTCAAGCGTAGTCTATACACGCTGCTGGACTAAATTTTGTGTGTGGATCAGCTTTCAACTGTTAACAGTGTTTTTCGCCTTCAGGCGAACCCACACTGACTTCAGGCGTACTTGTAATTGGCGTTCCCAAGTAAAGAACGATAGGTAAACATCTTAGTCCAACTGTCCCATCTAGGGGATGCACCTCTTACCTCGGCATCAACACGCCGGATGTTTAAGAACACGCATTCATATCCATTCAGCCTTGCGACCTACACTTGGTCATTTTAACCGTCACAGCGGTTTGAAAAGAACACTCATGGAAGGCACGGTTCCTGGGAAAAGAAACGAGCATTTTGAGCTGCTGTTGATGTACTAGGCAAGTGTTACGTTCAGTAGTTTGCCATTGCTTTCTGAACGACCGGCCCCTATACCTTTTTCGAAAAACCAGCACCGCTGTGTTTCGAACCCGGGTATACGGGCTCACAAACCGCGTTCGCAAGTCCATGGCCACAGAGACCGCTTATATATATATATATATATATATATATATATATATATATATATATATATATATATATATATATATATATATATATATATATATATATATATAGCGTGCCCACAAAACACAACAAAATATCAACTTCCACAAAATAATGAACAACTACGACAGCATACTTCATCATAACATCCATAACTTGCATATCTCACACGTTTCACAAACATATCACATTTTAACATATTAAGCAAAACGACAGAGGTGAAGGGAGAAAGAAAAATATATACACACATTTAACTTGCCTCAAATCGTACACATAAAACCTCCAAATCATACTACAATAAACAGCACAAAAGCAGTACGGAATCAGCCCGGGCGCCATTTTTACCTATCCCCCAAAAGATACACCTCCTGGGGCTTGGTCTGAATGCGATCAAAGCGGCAATCCGCGTCTGAAAGTTTTTTGTGACAAGCTTTTCGACTCTTAAAGTTGGCGTTAATATCAACTGATTCATAATGGCTTCTTATTGAAGAGAAAGCCATTCTTTGTGGGGTTATGATTATTACTGCCTGAAGCCACCGGCAAAATGAGTTAATTTTTCCGGGAGGGATGGAGTGTGTATTTTTGTAGGGGTTTCAGCAGCGTTTATGTTTGTTACTTTCATCCTATGCTGGTGTCAAATGGTTGGCTGTGTTTAATGCTTTATTAGCAGTAAATCTGGCATTCACCGGAGAAACATCAAATGTAACACACGCCCGCCAATATGTGTGTTTTTGTGAATACCTGGCTTCCGGTGAATGACACCGTTTGAGCGACAATGTTGCTGTTGCATGGGCAACTGGGAACGGAAGAAAGGGATGTAAGCTCTCGTAACGACACACTCACCGTGAATTAACTGGGTATTTCTATGACTCTATGAAAGGAACACGCTTGCCCTCCGTCCCGGTCGTCATGGGTTCGAGTATCTCTCGAGGTTGCAATGTTTTTCATTGACCTGAGCGCCCAGGAAGTCTAATCCTAAAATAGGCACACGGAAATGTTATGGGAAGTAAAAACGTATGGCCTCACATAGACCACATCACTCAGTACATGACATAGACCACATCACTCCGTACGTGACATAGACCACATCACTCAGTACGTGACATAGACCACATCACTCAGTACGTGACATAGACCACATCACTCAATACGTATGGCGTGACATAGACCACATCACTCAGTACGTGACATAGACAACATCACTCAGTACGTGATATAGACAACATCACTCAGTACGTATGGCGTGACATAGACCACAGCACTCAGTACTTATGGCGTGACATAGACAACATCACTCAGTACGTGACATAGACCACATCACTCAGTACGTGACATAGACCACATCACTCAGTACCTGACATAGACCACATCACTCAGTACCTGACATAGCTACATCATTCAGTACTTGACATAGACAACATCACTCAGTACGTATGGCGTGACATAGACCACATCACTCAGTACCTGACATAGACCACATCACTCAGTACCTGACATAGACCACATCACTCAGTACCTGACATAGACCACATCACCCAGTACCTGACATAGACCACATCACTCAGTACCTGACATAGACCACATCATTCAGTACGTGACATAGACCACATCACTCAGTACGTGACATAGACCACATCACTCAGTACCTGACATAGACCACATCACTCAGTACCTGACATAGACCACATCACTCAGTACGTGACATAGACCACATCACTCAGTAAATGACATAGACCACATCACCCAGTACCTGACATTGACCACATCACCCTGTACGTGACATAGACCACATCACTCAGTACCTGACATAGACCACATCACTCAGTACCTGACATAGACCACATCACTCAGTACCTGACATAGACCACATCACTTAGTACGTGACATAGACCACATCACTCAGTACGTGACATAGACCACATCACTCAGTACCTGACATAGACCACATCACCCAGTATCTGACATAGACCACATCACCCAGTATCTGACATAGACCACATCACTCAGTACCTGACATAGAACACATCACCCAGTACCTGACATTGACCACATCACCATGTACGTGACATAGACCACATCACTCAGTACCTGACATAGACCACATCACTCAGTACCTGACATAGACCACATCACTCAGTACCTGACATTGAACACGTCACCCAGTACGCTCCACGGAGTGAAAGAAGGTCTTATATTTATTGGTGTGTTTTCTTTTCTTTTTTTTCTTTTTTTTATTTTGTTTTAATATTACATGGTATTTAACTGTTAGTTTCCAAAAAATAATAATCCAGTTTTCGTATTGTTGATAGTTGTTTCAATATTACATGGTATTTAGCTGTTAGTTTGCATAAAATAATAATCCAGTTTTCATATAGTTGATAGTTATACTTGATTAAAATTCATCATCATCATCATCATCATCATCATCATCATCATCATCATCATCATCATCATCATCATTATCATCTTCCACTTCTGCCGGCAAGCATCGTGGGGAGGATTAATTTGCGTTCCAGCGCCCGGTGGACGGCACTGGATAGTGTCATTCCGTGTGGTTGTACAATGTCTTTCATGTCGTCAATTCATTTTCTTCTTGGACGTCCTCTTGGTCTCGTCGCAGATGATCTTTGATGTAAGGCCAGTGATGATAGTTGTTGGCGTTGCATTCTAACGACATGGCCAAACCACTTGATCTTCTGTCTTTCAATAAATGTGGCACAAGGTGTTGATCCCATTGTCTGTCTGATAATAGCATTTCTTAGTCGGTCTCGGATTGTTAAGTTGCCAGCCCTCCTCAGGCATCTCATCTCGCAGGTGTTGATTTTGCGAAAGTGTGATTTGGATAAAGTCCAGGTTTGAGATTGGTAGTATAGGGTTGGTGTGAATATGCTTTTTATTATCTGTCGTTTTGCGGACATGGGTATATTTGGATGTTTCAGTTTGGGTGATAGTTGATATGTAAGTGCACTAGCTTTTTGAAATCTGATTTCAATTGCTCTGTCCAATCTGCAATCTTCTGTGATCATACTTCTAAGATATTTGAATTCTTTAACTTGTTTCAGAGTTGTGCTATTTATCTGTATACTTAATGGGCCCGGCGATCTGCTAACTTGCATTACTTCGGTTTTGGCTGTGTTTATACTCATATTGTATCTGCTGCAGGTTGAACTCATTATTAATATGATGTTGTAGTCTGCCCTCATCGCTGTAAACCAGGCACTGATTGTCTGCAAATAGAAGTTCATTTATTCCCTGTGGGTCAGTTGTTTCATCTGGAGTAAAGAGTTCTAAATTTTCTGAATCTGTTCTGTCAAGACTTGCTTCTTTGGATATTCTGTCCATGTAGATATTAAATAGCAGGGGAGAGAGCACACATCCCTGCCTCACTCCTGTATTGACTGTGAACATCTTCTTTTTCTTTCGTTCGCTTGAAATATGTCAATAACTGCAATGTTGTCTCTTGTATGAATTGAACTGTCTTTTTCAGTTCACACAGCGGTCCATAGAGTTTATCTTCCACTGTCGTCTCTCTAGGCCAGAAGGTTTACCTAGATATGTTATATTTTGGGCAGTCTTGGAATATGTGCTCTGCTGTCTGCGACGCCAATTCACATGTACACATGGCTGTTTCACCAATCTTGAATTTTGTTTACATGTGGTTGCGTAATCTATTGTGCCCTGTTCTGAGGTGCAGAATAATGACTTGTTCTGGTCTGTCCATAACGTGGTAGTCATCTTGAGCAGGTTTTGGTGGCTTTCTGACTGATTTGATCCTTCTTTTCTTTTGGTGGTATGTAACGGGCACATCAGGCTGTTCTTCTTTGGCTCCTTCCTTAGCCAATTGATCAGCTCTGTTATTTCCGGGTACTCCACAGTGGGATGGTATCCACTGTATGGTGGCCTTATGTTGACTGCTAAGTTCATAAAGTAGTGTCCTGAGTATTGGCAATTTCCCAGACAGGAGCGCCTCGAGTAACTGATTTTGCAACTGTGAACATATCTTATATACCTTCTTGTGTTCTTACTGCACTTCGGCTCGAGTGGTACATGGCTTTGATGTTTTCTAGCAATTGCCCTTGTATCCCATAGTCTTCAAGGATGGTCCATAATTTGTATCTGTCTACTCTATCGAAAGCCTTTTCCTGATCTACAAACACAATATTCTGTTGGTCACTATATTCGATAGTTTTTTCACATATTTGTCTAAGTGTAAATAGTGCATCAGTGCAACTTTTACTTTTCCGAAAACCGAATTGTACTTTGCTTAACTGTTTTTCACTTATGGGTCTAGCTCTTTGTTCCAATAGTTTTGCGTACATTTTCCCTATATGGCTCAGCAGTGATATACCTCTATATGTTTCACACACTCGTCATATTGCCTTTCTTTTTCCATATTGGTACTATTATTGCCTGTTGCCAGTCATCTGGGACTTTTCTTTCCCTCCATGCTATATTGAAAAGTCTTGTTAGCCATTTAACTCCCGTTTTCCCACAAGCCTGAATAGCTGTGGTTATTCCATCTGGACCCGGCGATTTGTTTTTAGGACTTTTCTATATAACCGCTGTGACTTCTGCAGGTATAAAATTTGGTTCTTGTTGTCCATGACTTTTAGGTACACAAATGAGATTTTCTATGTTATGTATAGGGTTACTCCCCCGATGGTGTTTCCACCTTGTCGTGGTGGGGGAGCTTGAGTTTCTCAATGACCCTGAGAGCTATGCCGGCGGTAGCGTAGCTACCAGCAGGGCCTCCCAAGCCGGACAGGTCAAAGGGTAGAGAACAGACAAAGAGAAACACCCTGGTCCTCCAGGTTGGGGGTTGAAGCGTGGGGTTAACATCCCCACCTTTGTAAAAACCTTTCTTTGTTACGAAACAAATACATGAGCCTCGATATCGGACTGACTTATCTGGACAACGACCTTGGAACGTTAAAGGACTTTTGAGATTTGGAACATGGAATGTACGGACACTATATCGAGCTGGAGCGGCCGAAGAACTAACCCGGGAGCTGATTGAATATCAAATGGATATAACAGCAATTCAAGAAATAAGGTGGCCAGGAGAGGGTACTTTAGAGCAAAATGGAATGATTATAATATATGGAGGAAACACCCAAAATAAACATGAATTAGGAACAGGATTTGTCATCAAAAAAGAGTTATGGGGGAACGTTTTAAACTTTAAAGCTTTTAATGACAGGATTAGTAAATTACGAATAAAAGGTAAATGGAAAAATATAACGATGATTAATGTACATGCACCTACTGAAGAGAAAGAAGATGATATTAAAGAAGACTTTTATAATGATCTGGAAGATGCCATAGAAGAAACCCCCAAACAGGACATCCTGATTGTGCTGGGAGACTTCAATGCAAAAATAGGTAGAGAGCAAACTAATAAAAAAGTGGCCGGTATGGAAAGCCTACATACAACTTCAAATGATAATGGATGGAGAGTCATCAACCTGGCAGAAGCCAAAGGACTGCAGGTTAGCAGTACCAGACTACAAAGAAAGGATATACACAAACAAACTTGGAAATCATGTGACAAGAGAACCTATAATCAAATAGATCACATTTTAATTAACAACAGAAATGCATCAAACATACAGCAAGTCAGAAGTTATAGAGGAGCTGAGTGCCACAGTGACCACTTCCTCGTTGGAGCAAAATTTAAAATAAAACTTAAGAGAGCTTTCTATACTAAATTACAAAGATTACACCCAACATATAACAGAGAAAAACTGCAAGACATTACAGTCAAAGAGAAATTTACAGATGAAATAAAATGTAAACTTGAAACTCTGCAAAACCCTTTGGAGGAAAGCATTGACCAAACTTGGTTGAACATCAAGAATACAATTCAGTCTACCGCAGAAGAATGTCTCGGTGTGTTAACCACGCATAGAAAGAACAGATGGTTCAATCAAAAATGTGAAGAAGCAGTCATTAGGAAGAAGAATGCCAGACATGTATGGTTAAATGACATCAATAACATCCAAAAGGAAGAGCATTATAGAAATGAATGTAAAGAGGCTACAAAAATAGTCAGACAGCAGAAGCGAGAATATATGAGTAATATAATCAAAGATATGGAAACTAATCACCAGAAAAATGAATCCAGAAAATTTTTTAAAGAACTGAAGTCAATGAAACGAGGGCACCAACAAAACACATATGGTTTAAAAGACAAAAATGGGAATATGATAAATACCAATGAGGAAATGTGCAACACATGGAAAGAATATTTTATTGAATTACTAAATTGTGAAGCTCCAAGTAACATTTTCTCACAGGAAGAGGTTCTAACATGCGAACCACAAATTGAAGAACCTACATTTGAAGAAATCCTATATGTAATCACACGACTTAAAAACAATAAGGCAACTGGGACTGATGGAATTGCTGCTGAATTTATAAAGGCAGGTGGCCATGCATTACATCTAAAGCTATACGAACTAATAATAAAAATCTGGAGGACAGAAGAATTACCCCATGACTGGAAAGAGTCATTATTGATACCTATCTTTAAGAAAGGAGACAAGTTCCAATGTGGAAATTATAGAGGAATATCACTACTGTCCACAAGCTATAAGATACTATCCGCAGTATTACTAAATAGATTAAAACCATATTCAGAAGACATATTAGGTGACTACCAGGCGGGTTTTAGACAAAACAGATCAACAATAGATCAGATATTTATCTTACGACAAATAGCCGAAAAACATTGGGAATATAAAAGAGATCTCCATAACATTTTTGTGGATTTTAAAAAGGCTTATGATAGTGTCCATAGGAATAGTCTATGGAATGCTATGCAGGAATTTGGAATACCAAGGAAGTTAATCAACATGACGAGACTATGCATGGAAGATACTTATAATATAGTAACATATAAAGGCAGGAAATCAGACCCCTTCCAAATAACATCTGGCTTGAAACAGGGTGATGCACTATCGCCGCTACTCTTCAATCTGGCTCTAGAGAAAGTTGTAAGGAAGGTAAAGGAGGAATGTGATATTGGAGGAACATCCAAGCTGCTTGGTTATGCAGATGATATAGATATTATAGGGCAAAGTGAACAAAAGACATTGGAAATATTGACTCACTTAAAGGAAAAAGCCCAACAGATGGGGCTGGTTATCAACCAAGATAAGACAGAATATATGGTAATTTCAAGAGACGGAATGGCTAGAAACTCTGGCCACATACAAATAGATAATATGACCATTAAAAGAACGGAAACATACAAATACCTGGGTACGATCTTCAACTGCTCTAACATCATAAGGGAAGAAATACAAACTAGAATCAACTCTGGAAATAAGATATACTATGCACTACAACATCTACTAAAATCAAAGGCGCTATCTCGTAACACCAAAATCACAATATACAAAACACTGATCAGACCAGTTGTGCTGTATGGCTCTGAAACCTGGAGTACAACGAAAGGAGACGAAGCCTTGTTACAAACCTTTGAGAACAAAATTTTAAGACGCATCTTTGGACCCATTAGGGATACACAAAGTGGAGAGTGGAAAAGAAGAAGTAACAAAGACATTTATGATCTGTTTAAGTCCCCGCTAATCACTGGTATCATGAAGGCTAATAGACTACAATGGCTGGGGCATATAGAAAGAATGGAAGATAATAGGGAAACAAAACTAGCTTACACTCAGGAAATAAATGACCGTAGACCCCGAGGTAGACCAAGAAGGCGGTGGAGAGATAATACATGTACAGACCTACAAGCACTTGGAATCAACGACTGGCAAGAGAAGGTCCACCAGAGAGACGAATGGAGACGGATTGTATTTGCAGCAAAGAACCTCAATGGCTCGGAACGCTGAAGAAGAAGAAGATGTATAGGGTTAAGTAGTTCTTGAAAGTATTCTGCCCACCTTGCTAGTATTATTAGCATTACAAATAATAATTTAAGATGCCGCTGAAGTCAGAGTGGGTTCGCCTGATGGCGAGGGATACTGGTTATAGAGAAAGACAATCCACACGCAAAATTCAGTCGAGTGCTACTAGAAATAGTGTGTATGGACTCCGCTTGAGTTTTAAACAAGCGAGCGTAAAACAAACAAAAATAATTCAAGAAGAAGAAGAAGGGGAGCGGGGGTGAGAGAAGAGGAGGAAAATGAGAAGGGCGGAAAAGAAAGCAGTAACAGCAGCAGGAGTAGTACTAGTAGTAATTGTTACTGTTGTAGTATCAATAAGAGTAGTAGTTGTATTAGTAGTGATACTAGTAGTGGTAGTAGTAGTTGTAGTAGGGGTGGCGGTGGTTGTGGTAATAATAGCAGCAGCATCACAAGTAGTAATAATAGAACAATTGTAGAAACAGCTGCAGAAGTAGAAATAATAGTTCCCCTCATTATTGCAGCCCTATATCTACGATGATTTCAGATCTTCCTGTGGTACTACACCAAGTCGAAGCCAGCAACCGCTCCAGTCTGTTCACACCATTTTTATCTGCTGCGTGTGTGTGTGTGAGAGAGAGTGTGTGTGTGTGTGTGTGTGTGTGTGTGTGTGTGTGTGTGCAAGGATAGGGGAAGAGTGTGTATCTTTTAGTGCCGCAGCACTTTCAGCTTGAATGATAGAAATGACAGAATTATGGAAATGCAGGGGCGTTTCCTCACCAAGATTTGCCTCACAATCAAGGGCGCTTCCATAATGTTTATGTAAATGTTCTGAAAACGACGATGACTCCGAAGAAGGCCTCAGCGTGTTAGACATTACACGCTTTGCTGCCACACAGCATACAACAGAATCCTTACAATCCTTTGAAAAGTATCAACCACTGGAAACAATGCTACAGAAATTTGTATATAATCTTTCCATTCTGCCTTTTACCATAAGCTGGCAATTTTGGTCTGAATTTGGCAAGATCAGTGGAGAATGTTGGTCATCAGTATGCATGGTTCAACACTGTAGTGTCAAATGCCATTTCATGTGTAATTTAACTCCGCGTTAGAAAACCAGCGTGAATTTATAATCGAGAGGTTTATGTATTCGTCGAGAATTTTTTTTATCGGCATATTAATAGACTGTGTAACAGGGTCTCACTGAAACATGCTGGTTCTTTGAGGATTTCAGAGAACAAATATGGCCAGTGCAAGGCTGTTGTGGCTAACTTGCAACATTCTGGGCAGATTCGGAACATTTTCTTCTTCGCATTCTTATCCTTCTTAAAGCTGCTGCTGCTGCTGCTGCTGCTGCTGCTGCTTCTTCTTCTTCTTCTTCTTCTTCTTCTTCTTCTTCTTCTTCTTCTTCTTCTTCTTCTTCTTCTTCTTCTTCTTCTTCTTCTTCTTCTTCTTCTTCTTCTTCTTCTTCTTCTTCTTCTTATTATTATTATTATTATTATTATTATTATTATTATTATTATTATTATTATTATTATTATTATGCTGCTGCTGCTGTTTTCTTGTTTTCTTTTTGAAAATGGGGTGTTGTGCCCTCTAGTATTCATCTCTACTGTTCAGAGGTCAGACATACAAATTTGTAAGGTTTTCTTTATCTTGACAGATCTGCCGGTGAATACATTTTCCTTTCTAACAAGCATCCTGGTCTGCGATTTGGAACGCCTACTCTGTTCATGTCGTGGGGTTATTTCCCCCGGAGTATTATCGCCCTTACCCGACAAGGCTGTACAGCCATTCACTCTAGACAAGAGATTATGGACACAGGTGATATTAGTTAACCTAATGTTTCTTGTAAAACGGCTAATCCATAGGCTAGGATTCGAACCCGGTAACTTCTGAGCCTGAAGCGGACTGTGTAACCTGCAAGCCAATCCGTCCCTTGTGGCCGGTCTGAGAAGTTATCAGACATATCGGCTAAACATCAACACGTACAGTCGAACCATCTACAGGCCCGGAAGCGATACTGAAGATATGCCGTTGAACTCATTTTATTCCGTCACCGAACGGCACAGGAGCGACCGAGACCCCAGATCTCCTTCCTGCAAATGAAATTCCCAGAAACAGATCTGCTCCGGAAAATAAGTATTAATGTTGAAACAACCCTGGTCTTATTTTTTCTCACCCCCCCCCCCCTTTCCCCGACCGCCCCACATCTTTCTCCTTTCAGAAGCTGTCATGATGAAGTCGGATGTGTCGGCCTAAATCCTCTGATATCAGTTACCCTGCACACAAATGCCTACAGGATACAGGTCTGGTCTCAGTGCCTAAGGTCCAGCACGGCCAGGATTCTACAGGACATAGGTCACAGGTCTGTCTCAGTGCCTATGGTCCAGCACGCCTGGATTCTTGTTCTGTCAATATCAGCACGAGCCTGTGATCAGCATGGCCAAATAGATAAGAGCGCTCGTTCTTAAACTTCCGGTTTGCGGATGCTGAGATAGCGGGTTAAACTCCTAAACCTGTCAGGTGAACTAACATGTTGGATTCTCGTCCTTCTTTTGGGGACGTAACTGATTCACTGCCAAGAGCTGATTAAGCGGCTCAGTGGAGCTACTTTAGCCTGCCAAAAGCCGATAAGTCAGCTTAATGTTGACAGTGCTTTATTTGTTTCATTTGTCTTATTTCCCGCAATTTTTAGTGCCCGGTAAATGAAAATTTACACATAGTAAGGATATGCCTTTCGAACAATATCAGACAAGACGCGCGGATTAATCGTTTTTTAAGAAAACTCGATTGTGAAAGTGGTTTGTTTTTATTATTTTAGAAATGGCAACGCCTTCTGGTTCTCGACCTCGATTATTTACGCCTGGCTATCATCTTAAACAATTGTAGATTACAGTTATTCTGATTTAAAGGAATTTGTGAAAGATTCTAAGACTGAAAGCACGTGCAGTACTGTGGTTATTCAGTTAAATTATTCAGCATTATAGAAAACAAACCTTACAATGAATGTCCGTCATCACATGATGGCACATGTCGAATTATGCTTGCTATAATGTGCTACACTTGTGCCCCTAAGTTTGCTTTGCCTATCACAAATAAGCTGGGGAGTATTAAATAATTAAAGAATAATAAATATAACTAAATAGAAAATAGCGTATATATTGTCAAAATCTGTCATTTATTGTCTATAAAGTACCTTCCCGTGTATGGCAAGGAGGTCTTGAACCTGAGGAATTCAGGCCACCACGCTAGTGCAGTCGCCGCGAACCATGCAGGTGGTTAGAGTTTTCTTTTTGCCCCAGTTACCCATTATAATATAAACAATATGCAACAGTACAATAGAACAACAACAACAACAGCAACACCTATTGTAAATATTGTTATGAGTACACATCTGCCTCGTGTTTTCTTGACTTTTCCCATTTTGTGTGAAAATTATGTACTTCAGAATATGATGTTTTACTTTAAAAAAAGTCTTACTTGTGTTTTGAAGGTGTTAAAGGGCAGTTCTTGTGATATTGTTGACGAAAAGTGGTGTGTTTATTATATTTAGTAAAGTTACTTGGATTATCATCAAAGATTGGGAAGTAGTGCCTTGGTAAGTGGACATTTTAAATAATTGTCACCCTTGTCTTAAATTTTTAAATTTTTTAAAACATCTAATATTATTATTGTGATATTTCTAATCTAAAGAAATAGTAAAAATACTGACGTGTTCCTTGTGCAATCTCCTTTAATTTTATATATAATACAGTATAATTGCTATCATTTTAACCATCTTTAGAATATTACTGTAACACACCCCTACTTCCCATTTTCTTCCATCAATTTCTGTTTGGTCCAAACCCATTTTTTGTTTGGCAGTGAATCAGGTAAATTACAAGTAGTTCAGAAATGATGCACACACACACAAAAGTCAGTCCAATGTATTAGAAGTAGTAGCACGTGCATTGACAACGCTTGAGTTGAAAGCGAGCGAATTCCCCCCCCCCCCCCCCCCCCAAGAAAAAACAAAACAAAAACAAAACACACACACACACTACCAGTACCTATGGTCCAGCACGGACAAGATTCTTTTTCTTAAATATCAGTACCGCAAAACATGTTAGTATTGACTGCAACGTCCTGTAAAGGTATGCAACTAACTGATGGGTCTGAGGTCACAACATCAAAACATGCTGGTGTTTACTGCAACGTCCTGTAATGACATGCAACTAACTGATGGGTCTGCGGTCGGCGTAGCCAAAAGGATAAGAGAGCCCATTCTTCAACTTCCGGTATATAAACAAAACATAATTCTGATCAGAGGTTGAGCCGTCCTCACCAAATATTGACCTTTAATATTCGGGAAATTGTCTGGGGTGGGACAGCGATAAGAAGGGAATTGACCCTAATGTTTGTATCTTGGTCTATCTTGCGCCGAAGCTTCCAGTGCTCTGACAGCGAGGTATGGGTACATACCACATTCCGATCAGTTGGACTTAGCCCTTGACTTCTTGTTCAGAAAGTATAAGACTATAAATCTACCCAGATGGGACGTAGAGGTGTTTCCAAGGCACCAGGGCTGGGTTCTATACTGGCCAAGGCCTATTGACGCGTCCTCGTCGAGCGTCCTGGGCAACAGGTTCCTTTGGGGTCCTGGCTAAAGTCAGTAGGATCGTTGAGTCCTCCGAAGTCGGAGAGTATCTGCCTGCATGGCGAGGAACCACCAGTCTGCACACCAATAAGCCAGACATGGGACAACGGGTACTCACGTAAACCTCAGCTAATGTATGACATTACATTGATGTTGGACAACAGGATGCCTTCATCCGGTATACAGGACTTCACGCTGGAGATCACAGCCAGCGAACGCAAGCAATCAAGCATCTACCCAGGTGGTAAATTCGAGTAGCAATCTTGCTCACTCTGCTGGTTGCTGAACTTGAATGTGTGTGTGCGTGCGTGCGTGCGTGCGTGCGTGCGTGCGTGCGCGTGTGTGTGGGTGGGAGGGGGTGGAGATGCTACACATTCCCCCTGAAGATGGTACTTTAGCACTTATTTGGGGATATAAATTCAACCAATTAGCCAACCAAACAGCCAACCAACCAATAAACCAAATTTGTTACTGTTGTACATAGTTCGCAACGAATTTCTCGGTTCTACTATTTATTTCCATACTGATGAGGGCCGACATCATGTCCCGGAAACTAAAAACACTTTGGCCATATTAACCGCCACAAAGGAATGGGGAGAACAGTGATGAAAGGCGTGGCTCCCGGAAGAAGACTGATACAGGATATTGTAGACATCCTGGACCAATTGGTGCAGGAGGCGGGAGAAATGCCCAACGATCACGAGGCTGTTCGTCGAGCCGTCATGGGAGCGACGTTCTGCAAATAAACTGCTAAGTGCAGACCGCTTAAAGCGATCTCGGATGTAACGATTTATGTTGTGAAGAACAGTATTGTAATTTACGTTGCATTACTATATGCTTGAACTCTTATGAGAGAAATCTCTGATAAGGAAAACTATTTCTTGGGCCAGGGGTGAGTTCGGCTTATTATCAGATCTGCACTGAATATGATAATGTTAAATCCTATATGATGGTGGTAAATGCTATATGATGGTGGTAAATGCTATATGATGGTGGTAAATGCTATATGATGGTGATAAATGCTATATGATGGTGGTAAATGTTATATGATGGTGATAAATGCTATATGATGGTGGTAAATGCTATATGATGATAGTAAATGCTATATGATAATAGTAAATGCCATATGATGATAGTAAATGCTATATGATGATAGTAAATGCTATATTATGGTGGTAAATGCTATATGATTATGGTAAATGCTATATGATGATAGTAAATGCAATATGATGGTAATAAATGCTAAATGATGATAGTAACTGCTATATGATGATGATACATGATATATGATGCTGATAAATACTATATGATAATAGTAAATGCAATATGATGATGATAAATGCTATATGATGGTGATAAATGCTATATGATGATGGTAAATGCTATACGATAGTGGTAAATGCTATATGATGGTGGTAAATGCTATATGATGATAGTAAATGATATATGATGGTGATACATGCTATATGATGATAGTAAATGCTATATGATGGTGATAAATGCTATATGATGGTGGTAAAAGTGTATGATGATAGTAAATGCTATATGATAATAATAAATGCTATATGATGATGGTAAATGCTATACGATGGTAGTAAATGCTATACGATGGTGGTAAATGCTATATGATGATAGTAAATGATATACGATGGTGGAAAATGCTATATGATGGTGGTAAATGCTATAGATGATAGTAAATGCTATATGATGGTGGTAAATACTATATGATGATAGTAAATGCTATACGATGGTAGTAAATGCTATATGATGATGGTAAATGCTATACGATGGTGGTAAATGCTATACGATGGTGGTAAATGCTATATGATGATAGTAAATGATATACCATGGTGGAAAATGCTATATGATGGTGGTAAATGCTATAGATGATAGTAAATGCTATGTGATGGTGGCAAATGCTATATGATGATAGTAAATGCTATGTGATGGTTGTAAATGCTATATGATGGTGCTAAATGCTATATGATGATAGTAAATGCTATATGATGGTAGTAAATGCTATATGATGGTGGTTAATGCTATATGATGGTGGTAAATGCTATATGATGGTGGTAAATGCTATATGATGATAGTAAATGTTATGTGATGGTTGTAAATGTTATATGATGGTGCTAAATGCTATATGATGATAGTAAATGCTATATGATGGTAGTAAATGCTATATGATGGTGGTAAATGCTATATGATGGTGGTAAATGCTATATGATGGTGGTAAATGCTATTTTATGATAGTAAATACTATATGATGATGGTAAATGCTATATGATGGTGTTAAATGCTATATGATGGTGGTAAATGCTGTATGATGGTAGTAAATGCTATATGATGGTGATAAGTGCTATATGATGGTGGTAAATGCTATATGATGGTGGTAAATGCTATATGATAATGGTAAATGTCTCATCTGCATGAAACCCGAACATATATCAACTTAGTGAGACTGCGATAGAAAAAAGCGAGCTTAACCTAGCTGTTATTAAACTGCACTAACACACTCTCTGACACACACAAAGCCCTGACAATACAGACGAGGATAGTCTTAAATTGTGCACGATCTGTCACACAAAGGTATGTTCCACGAAATAAGAGCAGAAGTCAATAGTTCTCCACACTAGCTATTCTTGTTATTGTGATTTTCAAGCGGATCAGCCGGTGAATACAAAAATGGAGTCAAGATAATTCAGAGGTCCTTCAAGCCTTTTCGGCGCTATTAGAGTCAGAACAGAGAGGTCCAAACTAGATCATTCTTTCACTGATTTGATTGACAGCTTCCATTGTCGTGTCTGAATGCTAAATGGACGCTGACAGAAATGATTAAAATAGCCAGCATCTTCTGTTTTCAACTCGTGAAAAAAAAAAGACTAAAAGTATAAAAGTATGTGTACTACACGTTAATTCCCACACACTAGCTCCCGCATTTGCTGGCTCTTTACATATTGTATGCTTGGGGACAATTACCGAGCAGGGGCTTGAGGGCATGAATCAGCCAGGAGGAGTGGGTGGACACACGGACAGGCACTCAAATACATAGACATGCACACAGAGATAGCAGCCGAAGAGAGGCACAGAAGAAAGTAAAGGGCACTTATAACGCATGAGGCGAATGGGTATATATTGTTAGCTCCACATTTTTATTGACCAGTCGGTATTCATGGGTGATGTGGTCAATATCTCGCCGGCCGTCTTTATATCCCATGACATTTTCTGATACCCGTTTTAAGGCCGGGTCGACCAGGAGGCCAAAAGTCATTTAAAACTAAACATGATGTATGTGTGTTGTCCGGATAGATTCATTCACACATCCACAAACAATCTCAATCTCTCGACTCGTATTCCAGTACAGGCAGATGTACAGAAATTCGTTACATCCTTCTTTGTTTGTTTGTTTGTTTGTTTGTTTGTTTACCTTCCTTCTCTCTTTTTCTTTCTTTCTTTCCGGTACAGGCTGATGGTTGTGTACATGGTTGCAATTACCCCTGAAGTGTTTGTCATGGTTGTTACTTTTTAAACAAAAAATATAAACCAGTGGCGTGGTCAAGTTCTAACGTTCTGGGTGCGTGAATATAAAACTACACAATGACACATATAATACGGGTCCAGCCCTAAATGCCCCATGACACATATAAACAGCGCCCTAGATTACTTCTACAGCGCAAGTTAACTAGAAAGTGGCTGCTCTCTCTGAACCCTCCTAAATCCGCTACTAGTCTATACAGTCTTCCAAGACCCTGTTTTTAAGGTCGGTAGGTGATTTGATTTGATTTGATTTGATTTAACTTTATTTTCAAAGAGTCTCAAATTGGGCACGCAGTCCCGTCTTACATTCGGCCTTTCCGATAACTCATCTTTCCTTCATCAATAGTACATGGTACATTCACATAGGAAAAAAAAAACTATCAAGGCCTGTTGTTCTTCAGGTTTTGATGCACCAGCACTGCCAAAGCCGTATGCAGTATAAGGAACACTTATATGAAACAACACAATATCTGATGAACTCTGACATGTATAATTTCATGGCATTTGGGGGACTAGCCTCAGCTAAGATGCTGCTGAATTGACAACGCCAAGGAATGCTTTACACATGATGATCTTCATCGGGTTCAGTAGTAGTATAGCGGCTAGACGCGAGCCTGTCGTACTGGTGGTTTTGGTTTCAAACCGCACCAGGGAGGTTTATGAATTTTTTTTTTTTTTTAACTTTACCGTTCTCCCGGATCGACCCAGCCTGAATTGGACACCAGGAAATGTCTCGGAAAGTCAGGCTGCCGGTCTGACATCGATCACATCAGCCACTGAATGCCGTTTGGTCTAAGAAAATATGGGTTCAACTCTATATGTCCCGTGCACCTTAGGCGTATGAAAGGGACCCTTACTACGTTTTTTTTTTTACTTTCATTAAAGCAGATTGTAACTTGGACCTTGAGGTAACAGTCGCTGCCTAACTTTATGGCTCTTATTCCCTCCTGTGTCACCTGTGACCTCCTTTCCCCATATGAATCTACAAGCGACCTCTCTGGGTGGTCCGTGGAAGTGAAAAGGTGTTCTCTCCAAAGTCTGTCAACTAATTAGGCAAACAAAAACGTCACCGCGCCAGCAATCAACCGGAAATACTAAGCAGGCCGTCGCAACTTGTTACCGCTCATGCGCAATGTAAATTATCCGTTTTCAGAGTGATCTGTCATAATAGGAACAATCCACAAATTTGAAAACCATATTCTCACTTGGTGCACGCTGTCCTGAAACGGGCAGCTTATTCCTTACTTGGCGCGTTTTTCACCAAAGCGTTCATGTTTGTGAAAATTATTGGTCATGTGTTATTATTTTCTGGGAAGTTAAGGCTTTGGCAACACGGTAATGAGATAAATTATGTGGATAATTTTACAGCACAAGGAGGGAAGTCGTGTTTTGAAGTGAAGTTGATGGGCTGTGAGCCAATCGCCTATAAAGAGTTTGTAGAATTAGGTTATGTGATGTCAGATATACCCAAAGACAGATTTTTGTGTTCGTTTATTTCAACACTTGTTTTCTTCAAATCACGGACAATATCATAGCACCTTTTGTTCTTTCTTGTTCCTTTTTTCTCTTTTTTTCTTTTCTTTGGTTGTTCCATTCTTTCTGTTTTCTTAATACCTTCTTTTTTTTCTATCGTCTTTTCGTTCATTCTTCTATTGTGTTCTTCTTGCTCCCTCCTTTCCTTCCTTCTTTACTGTATTCTTTTTCTGTCTTTCTTCCTTTCTTTTCGTTCGTTCGTTCTTCCCTTCCTTCTCTCTTTTTCTTTCTTTCTTTCTTTCGTTTTTTCTTTCTTTCTTTCTCCTTTTTTGTTTTCATTCCTTTCTTCCTTTCTTTTCGCCTGTTCTTTCATCCTTTCTTCCTTTTTAGTCATTTTCTTCCTTCCTTCATTGCTTTCTTTCTTCATTTCCTTCTTTCTTTCTTTCTTTCTTTCTTTCTTTCTTTTGTAATATCTTTCAGAGTCAGCATAGGAAGAACTTCCTGGACAAGGCCTTGAGCGGACTGCATACAAGCTGGAGGGAGTTGTCTCAGCTGCTTCACTAATCCCTGGCTAGCGAAGCCCGGTTCACCAACTGTTTCCGCTGTGATGTAAATCATGACAGTTTGCGGCATGCAGTTTGGTGGTGGTCTGACTGCATGACTGAACCTCCTGACTCCTTTATTTTTTAATAACATTCACTTTCTGATAGCGTGATACACAGAGCTATCAGTTGTTGCCTTACACTCGAGGACAACACTCATAGAAATGGAAGAAAACATTAGATATAAGAGGACACACTAGACAACTTATAAAGTGAAAGCTATAATTACTATTCCGGGATTCGTAATTCAGCATGACCGAATGGATAAGAACGCGTGTTCTTTAATATTCAGTGCTGATGCCGAGGTAAGGGGTTCAACCCCTACACCGGACAACTGGACTAAAATGTTGACCTATCGTCCTAGATTTTGGAACGTAAATTACAAGTACCTCTGAAATCGGAGTGGGTTCGCCTGATGGCGAGGGACACTGTTAATAGGTAAAGTTAATTCACACAAAAAATGTAGTCCAGTACTACTAAAAGTAGTGTATATGAACTACGCTTGAGTTTAAAGCAAGCGAGCGCCATATATATATATATATATATATATATATATATATATATATATATATATATATATATATATATATATATATATATATATATATATATATATATATATATTCCGGAATTCGAATCTGTCACCTATAAATGACGACAGCACTATCGCAGTAGACAGAAATTGAGCTTCGACGCATGACCAACTAGAGTTTGTTTGTTGCATATCCTTTACATGACATCACAGTCAACCCCAGCATTTTTGGCTGTTCGTAATTTCTTGGCAATTTTTATGTTCAGTAATTTGCCATTGTTTTCTGAACGACCGGCACTCATACAATCTCCAGAAGAAAAAAAACCGACGTGGAGCGGTCTGTTGCCACATCGCCACACGGCTGAGTTTCGAACGCGGGTATGCGGGATTACGAACTGCGTCGGTAACCCCTTCGCCAGGTCTATCATCCACATGAACCCACAAATATGGAATATGGACAGAGTTCGTATCTAACCATTGAAATAGCACCACAGGTTTTATAAGTTTATTATTACTAACATGACAGACATGATATGAAAAACTTCTACGACTCACTGAAAGTGGTCTATGGTCCTACAACACCAGGCATAGCTCCCTTCCTCAGTGCAGATGGGGGAACATTGGTCACCGATAAGAAAGAAATCCTTCAACGCTGGGCAGAGCATTTCAGCAAAATCTTAAATGCAACTTCCTTCTTCGATGATGAAACCATCAACTGCCTTCCTCAAGTTCCCACCAATGAGACACTTGATGACCTGCCAACCATAATGGAAGTAAACAAAGCCATCCAGCAACTCTCCAGCGGCAAGGCACCTGGTCCTGACTCCATCCCAGCAGAGATATACAAGGCAGGTGGGCCGGTCCTAACAGAGCAGCTTCACCAAGTCTTTACAAACATATGGGTGAATGAGACCATGCCACAAGATTTCAAGGACGCGTCAAAAGTCCACCTTTACAAACGTAAAGGAAACCGCCAATCCTGTGACAACCACCGAGGCATCTCCTTGCTTTCAATTGCAGGGAAGATACTCGCCAGAATTCTTCTCAATCGCCTCACGGCCCATCTCGATCAAGGTCTTCTTCCTGAGAGTCAATGTGGCTTCAGAAAAGAACGTGGAACTGTTGACATGATTTTCACTCCAAGACAGCTGCAAGAGAAATGTCAGGAACAGAACTGTGAAATGTTCTCTACTTTCATTGACCTTACCAAGGCTTTTGACACAGTCAGCAGAGAAGGACTGGAAGATTATGGCAAAATATGGCTGTCCACGAAAGTTTGTCCAAATAGTGCGGCTATTTCATGATGGCATGCAGGCAAGAGTACAGGAAAATGGTGAACTGCCTGAACCCTTTCCTGTCACCAATGGAGTGAAGCAAGGATGTGTTCTGGCACCAACACCGCTTAGCCTCATGTTTTCAGCCATGTTGATGAATGCCTTCGAGAACGACGACATTGGAATAGACATCAGCTACCGTATGGATGGAAAGTTATTCAATCTCAGAAGGCTGAAAGCTAAAACCAAAATTGACAGCGGCACCGTCAGAGAGCTCCTGTTTGCTGATGATTGTGCTCTATACGCCAACTCAGAGGCGGACATGCAACATAATGTCACAGCTTTCTCACATGCCTGTGCCAACTTTGGGCTCAATATAAACTTGGAGAAGACTGAAGTTATGTACCAGTCAGCTCCAGGGAATAATCACACTGTGCCGAATATCAAAGTGAATGGTCATAGACTAAGTGTTGTGGACAAATTCACCTATCTTGACAGCACTGTGTCACAAGCTGCCACAATTGATGACGAAGTGAATTAAAGAATCTCCAAGGCCAGTGTGGCCTTTGGCAGACTGTACAAGATTGTATGGGACAGAACTGGAATAAGCCTGCAAACAAAGCTAAACGTCTACAAAGCAGTTGTATTATCCACACTGCATAGGCTTGTAAAACCTGGACTGTTTATCAGCGACACGCTAGGAAATTAAACCACTTCCACAGTCTGCCTAAGGAAGCTACTGAAGATTAAATGGCAAGACAAGATCCCAGACACTGAAGTCCTAGAAAGAGCGTCCATGCCCAGTATGCACACTCTACTGATGAAGAATCAAATTCGCTGGGCTGGTCACTTGACTCGCATGCCAGATCACAGGCTCCCTAAACGAATTTTTTTACGGCGAGCTGCGTTGTGGTAAACGCTCCCAAGGCGGCCAGAGGAAACGCTTTAAAGACACTCTGAAAATCTCTCTGAATGCTTTTGGAATTCATCATGACACCTGGGAGACTGCAGCCAGAGACCGAAATTCGTGGCGTGCATCATTATACAAGGGATGCAGTCATGTGTGAGGCAACCAGAACTGCAAGTGCTGTGAAGAAAAGGCAGGACAGAAAAACCACTGCAGGAAATCCTCCTCCAGAAACGTCAAGCATTCTTTTTCCACATTGTCAAAGAACATTTCGAGCCAAAATAGGCCTTATCAGCCATCTTAGAACTCACGGTTCCATACTTTCAACCCCACTGGATGAAATGAATGGTCATCATCATTCTTGATGGACAAACAACATTACTAAGTATAGAATCTATCAGCGGCAATTAACACTTGTGAATTTGTTCGTGTTCTGATAATGAGGTCACTTGTTTCCAAATATCAGTACTTCTGATCTCTGGTTGATGATTAATACTAGAATTAGTGCAACTGTAGTAAAGCTTTAAATATACTTTTACTCGACACCTCCGCCATGGAATTCGTGTGTATAATTATAACAAAAACCAAACCGGAAAATGAAAATGTCCATGCAATTTTCCGGTTTTGTCATTTTGTTATATTCATATAACCGGATTCCATGACACATATGTCCAAGTCAAAGCAAGGAAACAGATGAGTAACTATTAATTAGGTATATATTTTCATGTAATGTTTTTCATATAGTTGTATCGATGTGTTATTATTGTTCGTGTGCTGACGAAGTCTTTGGCTGCAACGTTAGTTTGGTTACTTGAGATGGTATTCTAGTAACGCGCATCAACTACTGCTGGTGTTTTGGGGGTTCATTCATGTGATCTCTGCTTGGGCAGCTGAAGGACTCATACTTTAACAGTTGTATAGCGCAAGATTTACATATATAATGACATAAGGAAGAACTGTATGCTCCGGGACAGCAAAGGGAAATGTTGATCAATCAATCTGTCTGGTGCCGTCTCCACAATGAAGGTTGGCTGCATTGGATCGTCAACACTGTCTGTCTCTCGCCTTAATTGTACATTCTGTCAAACTGCTGGTCGTCCATCACTTGATGTGTGATGAATGTGTTAACTCCAGTCAGGTGCCATTATTTGGTGTCGGGTCAATCCCAGTCCGGATACCATTGTGTGATGTGTGTTAAACCCCAATCCGGTAATCACTGTGTGATGTGTGTTAAACCCCAATCCGGTAATCACTGTGTGACGTGTGTTCAATCACAAACCGGTCGTCACTATGTGGTGTGTGTTAAACCCCAATCCGGTAATCACTGTGTGATGTGTGTTAAACCCCAATCCGGTAATCACTGTGTGATTTGTGTTAAACCCCAATCCGGTAATCATTGCGTGATGTGTGTTCAACCCCAATCCGGTAATCACTGTGTGATGTGTGTTAAACCCCAATCCGGTAATCACTGTATGACGAGTGTTCAATCCCAAACCGGTAGTCACTATGTGGTGTGTGTTAAACCCCAATCCGGTAATCACTGTGTGATGTGTGTTAAACCCCAATCCGGTAATCACTGTGTGATTTGTGTTAAACCCCAATCCGGTAATCACTGTGTGGTGTGTGTTAAACCCCAATCCGGTAATCACGGTGTGATGTGTGTTAAACCCCAATCCGGTAATCACTGTGTGATTTGTGTTAAACCCCAATCCGGTAATCACTGTGTGGTGTGTGTTAAACCCCAATCCGGTAATCACTGTGTGGTGTGTGTTAAACCCTAATCCGGTAATCACTATGTGGTGTGTGTTCAACCCTAATCCGGTAATCACTGTGTGATGTGTTTTCAACCCCAATCCGGTAATCATTGCGTGATGTGTGTTCAACCTCAATCCGGTAATCATTGTGTGATGTGTGTTCAACCCCAATCCGGTAATCACTGTGTGACGTGTGTTCAACCCCAAATCGGTAGTCACTATGTGGTGTGTGTTCAACCCTAATCCGGTAATCACTGTGTGATGTGTTTTCAACCCCAATCCGGTAACCATTGCGTGATGTGTGTTCAACCCCATTCCTGTAATCATTGAGTGATGTGTGTTCAACCCCAATGCGATAACCAGTGTGTGATGTGTATTCAACCCCGATTCAGTCACCAGTGTATTATTAGTGTTCAACCGAATCCGGTATTCATTGTGTGATGTGGTGTTCAATCCCAATTATGTAATCATTGTGTGATGCGTGTTTAACCCCAATCTGGTAATCATTGTGTGATGTGTGTTCAACCCCAAACCAGTAACCACTGTGTGATGTGTGCTCAACCCATATTCAGTAAACACTGTGTGATGAACGTGTCAACCCCAGTTTGGAAATCACTGTATGATGAACGAGTCAACCCCAGTTTGGAAATCACTGTGTGATGTGGGGTCAACCCCAGTTTGGAAATCACTGTGTGATATGGGGTCAACCCCTGTTTGGAAATCACTGTGTGATGAACGTGTCAACCCCAGTTTGGAAATCACTGTGTGATGTGGGGTCAACTCAAGTTTGGAAATCACTGTGTGATGAACGTGTCAACCCCAGTTTGGAAATCACTGTGTGATGTGGGGTCAACCCCAGTTTGGAAATCACTGTGTGATGAACGTGCCAACCCCAGTTAGGAAATCACTGTATGATGAACGTGTCAACCCCAGTTTGGAAATCACTGTGTGATGTGGGGTCAACCCCAGTTTTGGAAATCACTGTGTGATGTGGGGTCAACCCCAGTTTGGAAATCACTGTGTGATGAACGTGTCAACCCCAGTTTGGAAATCACTGTGTGATGTGGGGTCAACCCCAGTTTGGAAATCACTGTGTGATGAACGTGTCAACCCCAGTTTGGAAATCACTGTGTGATGTGGGGTCAACCCCAGTTTGGAAATCACTGTGTGATGAACGTGTCAACCCCAGTTTGGAAATCACTGTGTGATGTGGGGTCAACCCCAGTTTGGAAATCACTGTGTGATGAACGTGTCAACCCCAGTTTGGAAATCACTGTGTGATGAACGTGTCAACCCCAGTTTGGAAATCACTGTATGATGAACGTGTCAACCCCAGTTTGGAAATCACTGTATGATGAACGTGTCAACCCCAGTCTGGTACAGTTGTGTTATACTGTGTCAGTCACAGACTGTTGTTATCCATTGTGCGATGTTGTATAAACTCATCTCTGGTAACCAGTATGTGGTTATAGATAACCCTCAGTCTGGTACCCGTTGTGTAGTCATTGATAAACCAAAGCATATTACATAATTTAAAAGAAAAACCAACATAATTGAGTATTGATTCCATGACAACTTAGCAGGCAGGTGGACTAACCGACACAGTTTTGCAAACGAAAATTCCTCCAAAAGCAACATCCACACTGAAAAACAACAAGCACTGCGAGAAACAGCAAGCACTGCGAGAAACAACAAGCACCGCGAGAAACAGCAAGCACTGTGAGAAACAATTACACGGTCTGTTCAATGGGTACAGTGACACTTGACTACAATCTATACACAATATGTCATGATTACCAGCAGGTGGAAATAATGTGCACAACCTGCGATATGATGATGCTGTTTTGGTCGCCGAAAATTAAACGTAGTTATGAAAACAAATAATAGATATAATTGCCACAGACAGTCAGAATAAAGTTCCTTGTCTGAGTAGCTGAGAAACAGAAGTAGTAGTAATTACAAAGAAAACATGTCTACACAAATGTCAAGTGAAAAAAGTAAATGTAATTCGTTTGAGACTGGCCCATGTGTTCAAGCAGTTATTTACTTTGATAAAAGCAGACGAAAGATGTGTTCAAGAATGTTTATTTTTAATATTGCGTGTCCTTTGCAGGACGTTAGCATTCCGCATATGATATTCTGTATACTCTTTCTTTGTCAAGCAATGCGAAAAAGAGTTCCCAAGAGATAAGCAGAGTCAATCTTAATGTAAGAAAGTGAATAATGGATTATTAGCAAATTAATGAGAAATTATGTGGTCTGTGCGGATATGTATTTTCATATAGGAATGATTAGAGTACCATGGACAGATAAAACCCGAAATGAAGATATCTTGAAAGAAGTTGAATAACAAAGACAATTGGATACTCGAATCAGGGCAAAACAATCCGCATTTTCTGGATACATCTTAAGTTGAGAAGGGAAAAACTGGAGTGCATCGTGAAACGGGATGGATGAAGGGTAAGAGAGGTAGGGGAGGCCATGAGTGATGATGCTGGGCAGATTGACATAACGGAAGCACTTCTGTATCATACAATATTGGCAGTACACGAGACAAAAGGCTGCGGACGGACATGAAGGCCAATTCCACACACCATGGAAAACGAGGAGGCAGAGGAGGAGGAGAAGAAGATGGAGCAGGTGGATAAGCAAAGAAACAATACACGTACAGTGAGCAAAGAACCTGCGCGAGGGAATGTCAGGAAAGTCAAGGACAGAATAGCCAGAGCTTTGGATAAGTTGGTGAGATATGAGACGATAGAAGACTTATACTCTTTGGAGAGCTTGAAGATAAAGGTTTTCAGCTAGGCATGCTTTCTAGGTGAATCAGTGGGTATGCTCAAGAAGATTGAGTTAAGCAAGACTTAAAGACAGGGAGGGCTTAAAGACAGGGAGGGCTTAAAGACAGGAGTCTCTCAAGAAGTCATGCATGACAATATTCAGGCTCATGTTTGTGCCAGGCCACGCATGTCAAAGGAAATGAACTGGCTGATAGGTTGGCAAACCGAGCTACTGTGAAAAGTGGGTGAACAATGGGCCAGACTGATATAGTGATTGGGGTGCTTCCAAGCGAAGCTACTGTAGAAAGTCGACAAGCAATGGACCGGGGTGATATTTTGAATGCCCTGAAAGAGGTAGGACGCTTAAACAAAACAAGAGACGACAGAATCTGCGACCAGACTGCATGAATATCAAGTAAAAATGGATGAAGCCAGACAGGAACGCTATGCAGAAGGACAAATAAGAATAGTCAGCCGCCACAGAACTGATGTCGTCGACCACTACACGCTGAGAGCAATACCGAACACTTATGGACTGAATTGTTCTATGCGCAGTGAGGATCGGCGGCTAACTATCTATCTTGACAGAGCTGAAGGCAGGAAGAACAAGCCGTTGTTACCTACAGGAATTTAGTGTTGGTTTGTTTACATAATGCCCCGCAACCTTGTCACGGGGCTTCTAATTTCTACAAGTTTTAAGAATGTTTACAACCATCTGGAAAATAATTAATTTTTGTCCCTATTAACATAACAACTAAAAGGAATTACATCGCTTTTAGACCCTAGCGTGTTTCCTGGATGTCCCAAGCCACAGGACTTGACAGTTTCAGTTTGTTAGGAAGCACAAATTGATGTCCTTTCGCCCTCTAGTGGACTATCAGCCGTGAAGGGAAGGATAACTTCATTAGTCAGTGGCGGCAAGGTCGACAACTCTCACAGAGCTAATAACGGGCCAGCCTCTGTCTGTGTGTACCGGTTCGTGTTTTCACGTTTGTTCAGGAGGGTGTACAACTGCTAAGAAGTAAAAGCTTTTGTGATTAGAGGAAATTAATTAGCACAACCGCAGTGCCACCTAAGAATTAACTAGGCATGTAACGAATTTGGAGAGGTTCTCGTGCGGACCATGATCTTGTTGAATCCCCACTGTTGACAGATGAATATATTATCTTTGTCCCGGGTCATCACGTGGTACTTTTTTTTAACTTTGGTGTTAGAAAACAGTTGCACTTTGTAACTTAAAGGATGGGACGCAGAAGTGTTTCCAAGGCACCAGGGTCGGGATCTATACTGGCCAATATCTGCTGACACGTCCACGCCGTGCGTCCTGGGCAACAGGTCCCATCGGGGACCTGGCTAACATCAATAGGATCGATGTTTCCTCCGAAGCCGGAGAGTATCTGCCTGCATGGCGAGGAACCACCAGTCTGCACATCAATAAGCCAGACATGGGACAATCCTGTATGACATTACATTGATGTTGGACAATAGGATGTATTCATCCGACATACAGGACTTCACGCTGGAGTTCACAGCCAGCGAAAACAAGCAAGCAAGCAAGCAACTTACAGGATATTTTTATAAAAATATCATTTAAGTTACAAAGTAAAACTTTTATAAATTATTAAATTTTTATAAATCAGAGTAACAGATTCTCGCCACCGTTGAGTTCTTGCGAGGGGGGGGGGGGGGGGAGCTATCCCCTTCATGGAAACGTGGTAACTGGTTTTTACTGATATCGTAAACACTTCCCTGACGTGACATATAAATGATGGAATTGTACATCACAACTGATGGCGTCTGTGGCTTAGGGGCAGTGACCACAGTATTCAATGTGAAGTCGATGAAGGCGATAAACAGTGGCTGATTCTGTTCACGGCATTTTTCTTGCATTTGTCGCAATGAGAATATCATATCAATGGTAGACCGGTTCTGTCGGAAGCCACACTGATTCGGGGTAGACTTGATCTCCCAGGACTTGTAGTCTGCGCAAAACAATTCTGGCAAATACTTTCCCAACAATACACAGAAGTGAGATACCCCTATAGTTATTGCAGTCGCTCCAATCACCCTTGTCCTTGTACAATGTTATCTTCTTCTTCTTCGTTCATCCGGAGTTTTTTTTTCGGATGTGATTGCGTTGTGCCTGTTTACAGCAGAGCTGCGTTCTTGCGCCGTTAGGCCGACACATCCGACTTCTGCGGGCATTTGTTGACCGGGTTAACCTTCCCGGGGGTTTCTTAGGACGTTTGACTCTCACTGTTGTGGTGTTATCCCCCATCCCAGCTGGTCCATATAGAACAGCCAAAGATCCTGGTCAGCCCTCAAGGGAAGGCAGGGGCAGACCATGGGCATTCCCCGCCATCCAAGGAGGCTTCCATACTTGCAGAGCCGATACATAGCGCTCTGGTACTGGGCTCACCCAAGGAATCGTCACGTCCTGCACATAGCTGCTTAGCCTCACTTCCGTATATTGGGCCTTCCGTTCACCATAGGCTGTTCTTCCGGAAACCAGAAGTATGCAGTCTGCAGATGACATCCACACAGTGAGCTTTTGATTCAGACTTTCCACGTAATGGATTTGCTATCCAAGCAATATTCCATTTCGTGCCACTAGGACACTTTTCCACCTTTTATGAAGCCCACACAGTGGGCTTTTGATTCGGACTTTCCACGTAATGGATTTGCTATCCAAGCAATATTCCATTTCGTGCCACTAGGACACTTTTCCACCTTTTATGAAGCCCACACAATGGGCTTTTGATTTGGACTTTCCACGTAATGGATTTGCTATCCAAGCAATATTCCATTTCATGCCTCTGGGTCTTCATGCACCTTTAAATGTCAACCTGTATATAGTTAAAGTAATCTGCGGTCAACTTTAGCTTGTTGATATCTCCATAGAGCTTGTCCTCAAATGAAGCAGGTGTGGGCCAAAATATCTTTCTCTGTTCTGCATACGTTGGGCAATCCTGCAGCAAATGTTTTGCTGTCATTTTTCCAGTTCTACAATTACATTCATCGGTATCTCCTATCTTTAGTTTATTGAACAAGTGGTATTTCAGCCTGTTGTGTCCTGTGTGGAGTCTGAAGATTGCTACTTGTTCTCTTCTGTCGAGTTTGTAATATGCATCATCCTTCTGATGGCCTGGATGCTCTGATTCCCATTTGGTTCTATAAGTGCTTTTTATCAACCTCTTTGCCTCATTATAGGTTATGTCTATGTCAGGCTGTGGTAGTCGTCCGCCCTCTTTTGCCAGTCTGTCAGCCTCTTCGTTTCCAGGTATACTGCAATGTGATGGGATCCACTGTATTACAACTTTTTTGGATTTCTGGCATAGACCATGGAGTGCTGCTCTTAGATCAGTTAGTTCTGTGCTGTTATTGCTCTTCAGTATTGAGACAGCTGACTTTGCATCTGTGAAGATAGCTATTTGCTTCTCTTTATTTTCCTCCATCAGGAGCATTTCTGCTGCAGTTTTCAGAGCCTCTACCTCCGCTTTGAAGTTACTTGAAAATTTTCCAGTTGCCATTGAATGTGTTTTTTTCGCTCCATTTTTTAAATTTAGGAGAATTCCTCCTCCTCCATTCTCTATTGAATTTTTGGCTGATCCATCTGTATATGCATGGGTCCAATTGCTGCTTGGGTAATGTTCTTTTATGTAGTTTAGGGTTATTTCTCTTCTTTCGGTTTCATGCTGAGTGTTCTTTTTCTCAATACCAGGAATGTTTTCTATCATCTCAGGCAGTTACTGCTGTCTCCAAGCTGGGAACTTGTGTGCATTGTGTATGGGCTTGACTGTTGATATGTTAAGAATAGGATCTGACCTAATCCTTCGTTTTGCAGTTTCTACAAAGTTGCTACGCTTCAGTCTTCCCTTTCCAAAACCATTAAATCTGTTGTACATAGGGTGGTCTGTCAATCTTCTAAATTTTTCTGCTTGTTGCTGGGCTCTGCTATCTCTTCTATCCTGCATTGGTTGTAAACAAGTGATCTTTTCTAATTCATTAATAGGCGTTGTCTTCAGGCTTCCAGTTATGATTCGCATTCCTTGATTTTGGACTCTACTTATTTTGTTAAAGTTTGACTTAGCTGCTGTTGCCCAAGCTGCAATGCCATATTCCAGTACTGGCCTCACCCGCCCAGTATATAACTTCTTGAGAACTTTCTCATCTGCTCCCCATGTTGTACCAGCAAGCTTTTTCATGATTGCCATTCTTTGCCTTGCTCTTGTTCGATTTTTCTCAACCTGTGTCTTCCATGTCAGGCGACGATCAAAGGTGACTCCTAGATAGTTTGGATTTTCTTCATGGCGCAATATTTTTCCATTCAATACCAGCTTAGGTTGCTGAGTTTTAGTTGAGAGGGAGAACACTGTGCATGTTGTTTTCTCCTCACTTATCTTCACTAGCCATGATTTTGACCAGTCCTCTAGCGCTAATAGGGCTTGCTGTATTCTGCTGTTAGCTGTACTTATATATTCTTCAGATGTCCATATGGCTAGGTCATCTGCAAAGGATGATGTGTGTACTCTGGCTGGAAAATTTTCCGTGATGTCGTTTATATATGCTAGGAATAATGTTGGTGAAAGAACTCCTCCTTGGGGGACACCTTGCTCCAACAGCATCATTTTGCTGGTTTGTCCTTGTACTTTTGTCCTGGCAGTTCTGTTCTCAAGGTAGTGGCTGATCCATTTGTACATTTTCCCGCAAACATGCATTTTTTGCAGTTTTACTTTCAGTCCTTCCTTCCATACTTTATCAAATGCTTTTTCTAAATCTATCCAGACTGCTAGTGTGTGCTTTTTCTCTTGGAAGGCATCCTCTATTTCCTGAGCTATATAGGTTATTTGATCTTCAGTAGATCTGTACTTTCTGAATCCTGCTTGGTGAGGTGTTAAGAGTTGGTTTTCTTCCAGATGCCATGTTAGCCTGCCATTGATAATGCGTTCCATTAATTTTCCTACACAGCTAAGAAGACTGATAGGTCGATAGCCATTTGGTTCTTCCAGGTCTTTTCCTTTCTTTGGGACTGGTATTAGTATAGCTTCCTTCCATGCCTGTGGGACTATTCCCCTCTTCCAGCTGTAATTTAGGACTGCTAGTAGTTTCTTTTTTGCCTTAGTGCCTAGTCCTATTAGCATTTCATTTGTGATTCCATCCTTTCCTGGTGATGTCTTCTTTTTTAGGGTATTCATTGCCTGTTCCATTTCTTCCATTGTTAGATTTGCCATCATATATTCTGCTGCTGTCTCTGTATATGTATGATGCATCTGTTTATCTTTGATTGCTTTCTTCTGTTCGGCTGTAATATCAATGTGGTTTGCACTGGCATAGTGTTCCATTAGTGCATTTGCAGCCTTTTTTCCTGTAAGCAAGGAATTTCCTTGTTTAATTGTTATTTGTTTGTTTCTAGGTCCTTCATTGTTCATGGCTTTCACTAGTTTCCATAGTTTGTTTCCATCCCTGTCAAAATTCAGGTTTTCTGTTTTTTTCCTCCAACAATCTCTTGTTGTTTGATTTACTGTTCTTTTATATTTTGCTGAGATGGCTTTGAGAGAGATGTTCGCTTCAGTTGTTTGTTCTCTCTCTGCGGTCTTCCTAGCATCTTCAACTTTGTCCTCCAAAAATTGTAGTTCTTCAGTCCAGTATGGTTTGTAATTTTTCGTTGCTCCTCTTGGAATAGACTCAGTGGCTGCCTGTATTATTCCTCTGTTTAGACTTTCCACCATTTGCTTCATGTTGCCATATCGTGTATTTACGTTTTCACAATATTTGTCTGTTAGTATGGCAAATCTGTCCCAATCTGCTCGTTTGTAATTCCAACGGGGCAAAGGCTTTTGCTCCTGTCGAACATACTCCATATTTATTACAAGCTTGATTGGTCTGTGGTCACTACCTGCTAATTGGTCCAGCACATGGCGATCGATTTTGTGGAGGATGTCTCCTGTGCAGAAAGCTAAGTCTGGAGTAGAAGTGGTAATCCATCTTCTGGAGTAGAAGCTCGGTGTGTCATCCGCTTTGTTAAGTAGATGGAGATTTGAGTCTATTTCCCAGTCCTCCACTTCATCTCCTCTTTTGTCAGTATCTGGGTATCCCCATCTTTCTGAACGCCTATTAAAGTCTCCGACAACAATGCAATTTGTGTCAGTTATTTCCATGTTTGAGAGTGTAAGATCCTTATCTGCCGGGCTATATAGATTGTAAATTCTTATTTTCACGTCCTTTATCATTATATCAACACCTATAATTTCCGTTTGGTTGTCAGAGATCACAGATACTTCGCTGCAAGGTATTGTATTTCGTGTAAGTATTACAACTCCTCCTTTATGTCCTTCGCGGTCGAAACGTGTGGCCTGATATCCCTCGACTGAAAATGTGCGATTGGCGTTGAGGTGTGTCTCTTGAATGCATGCCACATCTATTCTATCTTTATGAAGACGCTGTGTTAGGGAGGCTTTCTTGTTATAAACTCCTTCTGCATTCCATTGTAGTATGTTGAGTGTCCGGGGTGTTTGGTCAATAGCTCTTAACCTACTCCTCTGTGCCTTGACTCCACAGCACAGGGGAAGGTGACCACCAGTAGTCATGGGTGGACCCCCTCGAGGCAGGGGGCCCGGCACTATCACCGCCTGATGGGACTTCACGGGATTAGCACCATATCGATTAACTTTCATCTGTGGCATCATGAAATGATAAAGTTACGTTGCACTTCTTTGTCAAGCCTGTGGCTCAGTACATCCGATTTCGACAAGCATTTGTTCGGGATGCTTTCCCTAGCCTTTGACTGTCCCCAGTCTACCTACAAGGCAGCAGGTTTGTGCGTCACTTCGTCTGGTCCCTCTCCCTTGACCTGTCCGACATGGGTGACCCTACCAGTAGCTGTGCTACCGTCGGCATAGCTCTTGGGGTCATTGGAACGCTCAAGCCCCTCTACCTCGTCAAGGTGGACGCACGGCAGAGGGGGTACAATGTTATGATGCTTGAGTCTTTGAAATCCTGTGGCACTTGTACTTTTCGCCTGCATAGCTCTATTAGCTGATGGATCTGTAGAGTGAGTGTGTCTTGCCCACTCCTGATAACTTCTATTGGAATCCCATCCTTATCTGGAGCCTTGCCCGATGCAAGTTCATTTATAGCACACTTAACTTCTGTTATGGTGGGAAGTGTGTCCAGGTGGTCAAGTGTTGGCAGGGCCTCTATGGCGTTGAGGGCATCATCCGCTAGTTTGGTCTCATTTGAGTAAAGCTCCATCCCATCTGTCCATCTGCTGTTTCTAATCAGCGATGATTTTTCCAGTCAAGGTTTTCAGTGGTGTACTTCTTTTGATCATTGGACCACATTGATCCCTTCATACATGCTTCTGATGTTTCCCTTATCACTTGCATTTTGAATGGACTCACATAACTTGATCCAATAATCATTTGCACACTGCCTGGCAGCCTTTTGCACATCCTTCCTAGCTTGCTTCAGCTCACCGAGAGCGTTACGCGTTGTTCTTTCCTTGTTTCCCAAGAGAGCTATCTTCTTTTTATCAATCAAGGGCCGCAGTGTCTGGCTGTTTGCCACAAACCAGTCTTGCCTCTTATGAGCCACAGTGCTGTAAACCACTACCGCTGTTTTATAAAGACTTTTCTTAAGTTTACCTCACTTTTCACTTGCTGTACAATTCTCTGATGTATCAGTGAAAGCATCTTCAAGTTGCTGTTGAACTCAAAGCAATTATCAGGACCGTGGGTGTTAATAAAAATTAATCCTGGGGCTAGATTTGTGTGTAGCTGTGTAGAATATCTTTGATCTCAGCCTAACTCTTGCAGCAACCAAAGAATAATCCGTATCACAGTCAGCACCGTGGTAACTTCGAGTTAATGATGTTTGGTTCAGATGTTGTCTCCGTGTGATGATGAAGTCCAGCTGGTGCCAATGGCCGGATCTTGATGTTTCCATGTGACCTTATGCAGCTCTTTTGTTTTTAAAGAAATGAGTTTGTAATACATAGGTCATTTCTAGTGCAATGCTCCAGCAGCCTTTGCCCATTTTCATTCATGAGACCGATGTTGTATTTTCCAAGGTACACTGGCCATGAACTCGAGTCCTTGCCCACAAGAGCATTGAAATCACCGAGCATATACATGTAGTCGGATTTTGGAACTGCCCTGATCACAGAGTCTAGCTCCTCATAGAACGAATCCTTCACATCATCAGAGGAAGTGAGTATCGGTGCATATGCAGTGATAATAGTGGCAAAGCCACAAGAGGTTGCCAGGCGCAAGAATAATAGTCTTTCATTACATCCGGCTGGAATTTCAATCATTCCCAGCAGCGAAGTCTTCACTGCAAAGCCCAAATCATGTTGCCTTTTTTCTGCCTGCCCTCTAACCTTTCCAATAAAAGGTTTACTTGTTTTCCATGAGTGACCATTCCTCAGCGAGGCGAGTCTCCTGCAGGCCAGCAATATCAATATTAAGACGACTGAGTTCGGCATCAATCGCAGCCGTTTTTCTCACATCGTCAATATTCGTCAGATCAGTGGAAAATCCTAAACACATGGTTCTTATGTTCGAGGTTGCAAGCCGTAGCTTGAGGTTTCTATTTTTCTATTTAGTAGTACCTGGTGCATTGGTTTTACAGCCTGCGATTCAGAATTTGTCCTAGCCCCAAGCACCCATTGAATCAGGCAGGCTGTTGCGTGTCAGCTGATCAGTGACACCTATAGGTGTCTCCCACCGTCAGAGGCAACCCGTGGCGCCCCATGTCAACGCCAATAGACAAGGACTTATAACCCGTAAGTGCTACCTCTCGCTTTGATTCCGAGACCGGTTAAGACCAGGGATGTAGTTATACCTCTCCATAGCACAAAGCCTGGGCTAAAATATAGAGACCATGTGTTGACCACAGTATTACAATCCCAGTATACCGGTCGATTTGAGAGCAGATCGCCTTGCGCTGATTTTCGGAATGATATGAGCGTCGGTCGTTCAGAAAGTCATGGCGAGTTCTTAAAAAGAAAGTTAATTGCATATCCTTTTCAGGATGTCGCAGTCAACCCCAGCATTTCTTGGCTGTTTGTGATCTTTTGGCAAGTCTATGTTCAGTAGTTTGCCATTACTTTCTAAACGAGCGGCACCCATACCAGTTTTTTTTTTTACAACACGCCATGCGGTCTGCTTCCAAATCTCCCGTAGCTGTGTTTCAAACGCGGTACGCGGGATTACGAACTGCGTCCGTAAGCCCTTCGCCACGGAGCCAGCTATGCAATGTATCCATCCACCCATCATGTGCCATGTCGATAAGCGTGGGCGGTCATGTTCTGCCATCTCACTCGATCACCAGAGTCGTGGATCAGCTCCGTGTTCCTGTCTCGACCGTGCAATTTATACTGAACGTAAAATTACCTTTGAAATCACAGACAGGCAACAGAAGATGGGGTTGACTGCGACGTCCGGTAAAGCACGTGCAACTAATTAACATTACACGGTACAGATGACATTATTGATAGCATAATTAATACGCAAACCATCCACCAGAGCTGTCGGACGTTGTAATAATAAGTTAGTTAGTCGGGGTTCCAACTTCACGGCAAATTGTCGCCCCATTATGCTCCGTTCATGTGCCAGTGAATATCACGCAAAATGCTCCTCACTGCCCTATGTGAAAAGTGGAACAGACAGGAGTCACGACAAACCAACAGCATACACAGACATAAATGCAGAAGATGGCTGCCAGAATGCCAACATAACAGTCTGCCACTAAAACTACAGTTCATCGTCAATGGAAGCGGCAGTCACTAGAAAACCAGCAGTTGCACACACATTACTGCATAAGGCAAAACAAGCTAGTTCAGCAACCGGCAGGCCTCAAGTTTTATAAACATGCAGTTCACGCTACAAACAACGGCCGGCAGATTTAAATGCACTCCACGCGAAACTCACAACTCACAGTGTCGCTCCACATACTCAACTGATAACTCACAGTGTCGCTCCACGCACTCAACTTAGTAGTAGGGCGACGGAACCATGGACTACTTGTCCAACATGAGGAAAATGCGTAAACAAACCGTAGCCACAAGCATAAACATTGCAGAGGCCTTAACAGCTCAACTCAAACGCATATCCTCCATGTTGGGGACCAGAAGTCAATAATAGACAGAGCAGAAAAGGACTTTCCTTGACTATCAAGAAAACGAAACAAGTGTTATATCAGCGAGAAACATAACACCACGGTAGATGGTGAGATAATCAGCCAAGGTAATCAGGTTAACTACCTAGGGACGTTTACAACACCAGGTGGAAGATGAGTTGTGAGATTAAGAACAGAATAGATCAAGCCGCATTTAAAAAAAAAAAAAATGAAAAGTATCTAAGCCACTAAAACGTACTGGAGAGTTTTGGTCATAGACCATAACTTTAGGAAGGGAAAATCCCAACTGCACCTCCCCGCGGTAGAGGATGGAAACACACCACGGTGTGGCTAACGCAGCCCTGGGGACCGAGTATCCACCGGAATAAGTGGACAACTCTGCAGCTGAGCAGAGTTGGGCATTCACTTGTCCTTACAGTCGGAAATGGCTGTCAAAGGCAGAGGTAAAAAGACTATCATGTGGATGTAGAAGGCAAGGGGAAACTACCACATTATCTTCCCAAGACTTCATGGCACAACATATATAATTGGAAACACATGGTTTAAACACCATAAAACACATGGAAAAGCCCTGATAAGAAAATACGCAACCAAATTGACTACATACTAATTAATAAAATATTTAGAAATGCATTAATTAATGTAAAGACAATGCCTAGTGCTGACTGAAATAGTGATCATGTACCGCTATGTGGACAAATAAAAGTAAGATTAAAGAGATGGAAAAAATGGTTAAGAACATGAGACTTAATAAAGAGGTTCTGAAAATACATAAAGAAATGCAAGAACAATACAGAGTGACCGTGAAAATAGGTACAATGCGATAGCTAAAATACAGAGTATAAATGAACAATGGGAAATGTTAAGGGACTCCATTCATCGAACTAGCAAAGAAGTACTACCGGAGAGAGGCAAAATAGCAAAGAAAAAATGGATGAATGAAGAAATCTTAAATCTGATGGACAAAAGAAAGCAGAGCACAAATGACAAACAAGAATACACTAAGATAAATAAATAAATCTATATCTATAAAATAGGATGTATGTATATGTGGGGGTGGGGATGTATTTGATGCGTTCGATAACGGTCCATCCGATTGAGATAAAATTTTCTACATGTATTCTTTTCATTCCCATGCAGGCAACTGTCATAGTTTTTTTTTTCCCCCAGCTATTTACTTACTAAAATTTAATATTTAAATTTACATTATCATTTCTATATAGCAAGGGGACTTAACAAAACAAAAGTTATTTCAATGGGCATAACTTTTAATAACATTGCTATTATTTTATATATAGATTGTTGCATTGTTTTCAAAGATTTATAAACTCTTTGGCTTCAGTTATTTACAGGCATATGAGTTATAATAAATAATGATATAATCTTTAAGGCATTTTCATAGTTTTCATAAAAATAATGCATTTAAATAGTGAAAATTTTCTAACTCATCTTTTTATTTTTCTTCAACAGCACATTAATTTTTTTTTTAACATTCTCATTTAT
>OY992897.1:44663556-44703556 GCA_963921405.1 Cepaea hortensis | reverse complement strand
GGTCCACCTATTCTGAAAGAAGAAGTCGCTGACGCTATGAAACGTATGAAGAAAGGAAAAACAGCTGGGCCAGATGAAATCACAATAGAAGAATTAGAAGTATTGGGAGAATTTGGAGTAGTTATATTAACCAAAATGTTGAATGATATTTACAGCAGTGGATATTTACCCAGTGATATGCTGAAATCTGTATTTATAGCTATACCAAAAAAGACCAGGAGCAATTGATTGTGAAGATTTTCGGACAATTAACCTTATAAACCATATCACTAAGCTTCTATTCAGAATCATAATGAGAAGAACCAAAAAGAAAATAAAAATGGAAATTAGTGAAGAACAGTATGGATTTGTGGAAGGAAAGGGCACAAACAATGCAATTTATACATTACGGACACTAATAGAAAGGTCAATAGAGAAACAGAGATACATATATTTGTGCTTCATAGATTATACTAAGGCATTTGATAAAGTAAAACATGATGAACTGATTAAAATGTTGGAAGATATCAACATTGATGGAAAAGATTTAAGAATAATAAAGAATGTTTACTGGAACCAAATAGCAGCAATTAAAATGGGAAATAAAGAGGGTAGTTACGAACAGATAAAGCTAGGAGTACGACAGGGGTGTGTCTTGTCACCAGATCTTTTCTCCCTGTATAGCGAAGTAATAATGAGAGAGATCAAAGAGATGCCAGGAATACTAGTTTTAGTTTGGAAGTTATAATATAAATAATATACGCTATGCAGATGACACAGTATTGGTGGCGGATAATGCAACAGACCTACAGCAATTATTAGATGTTGTAGTAACAGAGAGTGCAAGGAAAGGACTCTCCTTGAATATCAAGAAAACAGTAACAATGGTGATTTCAAAGAAAATGGTGACACCAAAATGTGACATGGACATAGAAGGAAAAATATTTTCAACCAAGTGGATAATTTTAGATACCTAGGGGCATTTATAACATCAGATGGAAGATGTACTACAGAAATTAGGAGCAGAATAGGGCAGGCAAAAGCCGCATTTCAGAAAATGAAGAGTATCTTATGCAATAAGTCACTATCACTGAATGTAAGAAAGAGAGTGTTGAAATGCTATGTAGAACCAGTTTTGCTGTATGGCAGTGAATCTTGGAATGTAAATGAACAAATTAAGAAGAAATTAGAAGCAACAGAGATGTGGTTCCTGAGACGAATGTTGCGAATTCCTTGGACTGCCAGAGTAACTAACGACGACTGCCTGAAACAGGCTAACGAAACTAGAACATTATATACAATAATAAGACAGAGACAAACAGCTTTCCTCGGTCATGTGATGAGAAGAGAGGCATTGGAGAACATCGTAACAACTGGAAAGATCGAGGGGAAGAGAGGCAGAGGTAGACCAAGAGAAGTGATGCTGGATGGATTGAGACGGTGGCATGGAGGAATATCAGCAGCAGAGTTGATCCAGAAAAGCAAAGACCGAGATCTATGGAGAGCCATGAACGCCTACGCCAGCCGGCACGACACTTGATGATGATGATGATCTAAACCACTATCAAGAGGCTGTTTTAAAGTTAGTGGAATGTCTTTTACAGTGCGTTACAATCAACCCCAACATATTTGACTGTTTGCTAGGCAATGTTACATTCAATAGTTCGCTATTGCTTTCTGAGCGACCGATGCTCATACTATCTAAATCAACACAAGGCGGTCTGAGACCAGATAGTCACTAGCTGATTCGAACCATGGACTCTGTGTGTCGGGGGTTGTGAAACTCGTTCACTGTCTTAAAGCCACAGCCCCGATATAAGAGAGTGATTACCTCAGCTCACAAAACCGTGACCTAGTTTATATGACGTCCATTCGACGTCGTACACCCGGCAGATCATGTTAGTTTAGTAGACTGCGCACTGGTGTGCCGGTAAATTGGAATGGGTTTATCCGCAAATGACGAGGTGTTATTGTTAAACATGCATTTAAGTTACACAGCGTGTTCAGCTTCTTGACAGGGGGAACATCGAGATCTATAGGACAAGGCAGGACACTGGTCTCATCAGCTCATAACACTCTGACCTAGTGTTTATGAAGCTGTATCACCATTTGAGGTCTCTGCTATGCCGGATCTTCTCCACTTTTACAGGAGTAACCGACGTGGGTCGCCGTCTGTGGCGAAGGTGTGACGAGCGCGATTCGGAATCCCGCATAGAGCGTTTGAAATCAGCTGCGGGCGATTTGGAAGCAGACCGTCTTGTGTTTATTTTTAACAATGGTATGAGTTTCGGTTTTCGGAAATCAGTGGCAAAATACTGAACGTAAATTTGCCTAGTCTGCCGTTCTCCCTGGCCAAGAGGTTAACAACGTTGTTCGTAATCCCGTATATCCGCGTGGGGAAAACACCTGCGCGAGATTCGGCAGCGGATCGCTCCGCGCTGGTAACTTACAGGGGTATGTGAGCCGGTCGTTCAGAAAGCAAAGGCAAACTACTGAACGCAAAAACTTGCCTAGTACATCAACAGCAGCTGAAGAATGCTGGTATTGACTGCAACGTCCCGTAAGGGATATGCAACATTTTTTTAAAAATCACATACAACAACAACAAACAATACTGCGGTTGATTCCGAGGTCCTGTAAAGGACATTATGTTATTTTAAGTTGTCTAATTTCCTTTGAGACCACACACCCACCCGCCATGGAAAAAAACAACAACAAAGAAGTAAGCAAATAAATACACATCAACAAATGAAAGAACGTATAAAAACAGATATGAAGATTATCGGAATCAAATTCTGGCGTCCGCGCTTGCTGCCCAGGAGACAACACTTCAAGAAGCATTTAAAATATCCACTTACTGCTGATTTTCGTACCCAGATTTTATCTAAGGGTGTCGAGTGTAATGTTTTTAATCTGCACTGCCTACAAACTCTGGCCAGATCAAAGGGTTGCAGGTGTGAACGCGTCATGATAAATTACCTGTGTTTTCGTAGCGACAGATTAAATATTTAAAATTTTAAAAACTAAAGGGCATCTCACAGAGTCATAAACTATTGAAACAGTCACAGATTTACGAACTCTCACAGCTGTCCAGGAGTGACAATAACAGCAAACTGTACTGTCTGTGTGTGGCTGTACCCTAGCAACCGTAAATAGGCGATTTGGCGATAGTGCAGTGAGCGGTTTAGTGACGTGTTTTCGGGGAGATAATGTAGTGTAGAGACATGTTTTGGAAAGTAGAGGTAGTACTGAACCGTTGTGATATGTTTCTGAACATAATAGTAGTTTTGGAATGTAGGGATATTTTCTAGATAGTGACAGATATGCGTGACTTTCTTGGTAATAATAATAATCCATCCATCATGTGCCATGCTGGTAACGGTCGGCGGTCATGATTCGCCATTTCACTCAATCACAAGAGAATTTATTATGTCCATCTATTAACTGCATTATAATAGAAACGCCGATTCGTTGTCTCGTAGTATTTTTTTTTTTTTTTTGCATATCCTTTACAGGACATCGCTATCAACACCAGCATCTTTCAGCTGTATGTTGATTTCTTGGCAAGATTACGCTCAGTAGTTTGCCATTGCTTTCTGAGCGGCCGGCTCACATTCCCCCCGTAAGTTAACGATGCGATTCGAACCACTGCTGATTCTCACCGTCATCACGTTACCCACGAGAGTATACGAGATTACGGAGAAAAGTCATAACCTCTAAGCCACGAAGCCGGCCTAGTAGTATTACTTATTTTTATTTTATTACTAGCTCACCCGGCCCGGCTTCACCCAGTCCCTGGCGGGGAGCATCTCATTTAATGCATATAAGTAGTCATATAAGCTCCCGTTCCCGACTATCTGTCTGTCTGTCTGTCTGTCTGACCCGGCCCGGCTTCACCCAGTCCCTGGTGGGGAGCATCTCATTTAATTCATATACGTAGTCATATAAGCTCCCGTTCCCGACTATCTGTCTGTCTGTCTGTCTGTCTGTCTGTCTGACCCGGCCCGGCTTCACCCAGTCCCTGGTGGGGAACATCTCATTTAATTCATATACGTAGTCATATAAGCTCCCGTTCCCGACTATCTGTCTGTCTGTCTGTCTATCTGTCTGTCTGTCTGAGCCGGCCCGGCTTCACCCAGTCCCTGGTGGGGAGCATCTCATTTAATTCATATAAGTAGTCAAATAAGCTCCCGTTCCCGACTATCTGTCTGTCTGTCTATCTATCTGACCCGGCGTGGTTTCGCCCAGCTCCTGGCGCACAGTAACTTAAAAGAATGTCCTTCCACACACCATCCATTATTTTTAATGAAAACTGTTTTCAATCACCTGCATGACTGTAGATAACTTCTTTAGCATAAAAAGATGGGTTACAATGTTATGCATTATGCATTATTTTTATGAAAACTTTGAAAATGCCTTAAAGATTATATCATTATTTATTATAACTCATACGCCTGTAAATAACTATAGAGAAAGAGTTTAACAATAGTGCAAGTAAGTCCAACAATATGACTATAAAGTATATAGAAATGTTATTAAAATATATGCCCCTTGAAATAACTTTTCTAGAGTGAAGTCCCCCTGCTATATAGAAATTATATAATGAAAAATGAAATATTAAATGTTTTTAAGTAAGTAGCCGATTTTACACTAAGAAACTATTACAGTCGGTTGCACGGGAATGAAAGGAAGACATGTAGAAAATTTCATCTCAATCGGATGTACCGTTATCGAACGCATAAAGGACGGACGGAAATACATACATCGTGTTTTATATATATAGATTTGAATATAAATGTTATAGACGAGTTCTAAGAATATCTTGGGTAAAGAAAAGAACAAATGCATCCATACTTCAAGAGTTGAATATTGAGAAGGGATGGCTATTAAAGACGATAAAACAAAGAAAATTGAAGTATTTTGGTCACTTGAAACGTCACGAAAGTTTGGAGAGAACAATAATGGAAGGGTATATGCCTGGGAAGAGAGGAAGAGGAAGGCCAAAGAGAAGATGGGTGCAGGATGTGGCGGATGATCTCCAGATGGGTGTATCAGACGCGGGACATCTTGCTTGTAATCGAGAAGCTTTCCGGAAGGTTGTTATGGGAGCGAGGTTCTGCAAAGGACATGCTACTGAATGAATGAATGAATATATATATATATAGTTGACACCTTGCAGTCTTGACAGACCAAAGTATGTGAGTGGAATGTGGCCAATATTCCATCACAATGTCTGGGCAGAGCTTCAGAGAATCATGTGGCGCCCAAACGACATGACCCCTCTCTCGACCTAGTCTTGTGTATTCCAGAGGAATGGGTAACCAATACGTCTGGCACAAGGTAGGTTGCAGACGCTGGCGGCTCAGCGTCAAACCTCCGAGACCTCACCACCACGAGCCGGTGGCGAGTTATGGCCAGACCCTGACACCCAAGGGACACGGCTTAGAGGCGTTCAGCCATGTCCCACAGGTGAGGGCCTTGTACGAGCCCGGACCATGAGGGCGCGCACATCTGTCGATCACAAGTGTCCGGACCTGTGTAAAGCTTGCACTATCGTCAGACTCCCCACCTGACTTTTAGCGGTCCCCGCGACCAGCGGGAATAGGCCCGCCATAGCTACCGCAGGAGATATTGCCTGTCTATTTGCAGGCATCCCCCATACTTCCTCTGTGCGGATCTCGCGTCCAGCGAGAATAGGCCCGCCGGAGATTATGCTCGTCTGCTGCGAACAAATCTCTACCGAGAGACTGAATATATATATATATATATATATATATATATATATATATATATATATATATATATATATATATATATATATATATATATATATATATATATATATATATATATATATAAAATAATAAAATAAAAATAAGTAATACTACGACACAACGAATCGACGTTTCTATTATAATGGAGTTAATAGATGGACATAATAAATACAAGGGCTATATTATGATAGGAGACGAAAATATTCAAGACAATGGTAAACACCCTTCAGTTCTTGCTTATGAAGTTGAAGATGCACAATATGAAGGCAGACAGGGCACACTGACCAGACAACATTACGCTGGAGAAAACTGACGCTATGGGAGATTTTGGAATAGAAATGATGACAGAATTTATAAATGGCATCTGTACTAGATGGTAAATGCCTAATGAACTATTAGAATCCAGCTTTATAGCTGTGAAAAAGAAACCACGCGCTTTCGAACGGGCACATCATCGCAAAATAAGTCGTTTGAGTCACTTGAGCAAGCTGTTACTAAGAATAATTATGAGAATAGTAAGAAAGAAGACTAAATCAGAAATGAGTGATCAACAGTGTGGATTGCGTTTGACAACGTAAAACAAGAAAAAATAGTCAAACTACTAGAACAATTAAATGTTGATGGCAAAGATGTGGAAATTATAAAGAACATACATCGGCAGCAAAATCATAAGAATAAACAACCATTTAGGAGCATATTAGTGCTTACAGACGGGCGGTAGAAAAAGGAAAATCACTGTCTCCTAATTTGTTTTCATTATAGAGTGAACATATAATAAGATGTATAGACAATATGCCAGGAATCCCGCCTGGTAGTCATAATATAATCAACTTACGCTGTGCTAATGACACCGTCTTGACAGCAACAAATCAGAACGGACTATGAGAAATGTTATACAGTGGTTACAGAAAGTGACACAAAGCGTCTCTGCTTGAATAACATGAAGACAAAGAGTGTTCAGAAATCAATGGCAAACTACAGCTAACTTGCGCTATGGTTGTAGATTGTGTAGCAACAGTTATACACCAAATTAATTAACGTGCACTAGTCTAGTCCAATCAGAGATACGCTGTAGTATCTGTTTTAGCGCTTTCATCCTCACACGGTTTCATTACAAACGCACAAGAGGGGACATAACCACTTTAAAAAGTCACGAGTGTGCGACTTTCAATGAGGCTAAATGCACTGTAAATATGGCCACTAAGGTCAAGGATGCTAGATTTCTCTAGCACGCTCAGGCCAAATCCCTCCGTGGCGAAGTGATCAAGCCATCTGCCTCGCTCCCCGAAGGTTGTGGGTTCGATTCTTGGCTACGTCTTTCGGTATTACGAGTGCATTTTTATCGGAGCCTCCTGGGGTCGTGCTGGAGCTATGGAGTTTGTGCTTTATGCGCCGCTTTCGGCAGGCCGCCATTGGGAAAAGACCGAGCCATATGGGATAAAACCCGGTGCAATGAAGTCGATCCTCTCGACTTTTTTATGGCCAAATGTAAAAAAGAACGAGAACACACTGCGTGGTGGCTGGGAATCAGAGGGAATAGTCTATAACACCGTGCGTATCACGTGGCACTGAAAGTGATCCTAAATGACAAAGTCAAAGCATGATGGCATATAACAGCATGTAGGTCAGTAAAGTAGTGGACCCTTGCACACGCCCTAGATGGTCTTGGGCCCAAGGTCCTAGCTCTATATTTGTTTAGACCAATCAACACTCGATGGCTGATGGGGTCAGTGTCATGTCGGCAGCCTTGACTTCCCAGGACATGCTGGACCGACCTGGAGATACTGAGGATTGGAACTCATGACCACCACGTCGGTAGGCAAGCCTGCTAGCCACGACACTATCGCATAAATGAATATGTTGCAAACAGAAAGTCCTGAATCCTTCTATGTAGGGTTCACAGACGTCCCGGTTTTCTCGGACAGTCCTGGTTTTTGATGAAATTAATCTTATAAATGTTTTCGGGGCGCCTTTTTGTCCTGATATCTTTTTTTTTTTTTTACTGGCAAATGAAATAAATTATTTAAATAGAAATGTTTCTAGATTTTACATCGTCGATTTCAAACCGTTTAAATTGTACTGATATTAAGAGAAGAATTTGTCAAGCAAAAGCTGTATTTCAGAAAACATAATAAAGTATCTTATACAATAAGTCACTATCATTGAATTCTAGCAAGAGAGAGCTGATATGTTCAACAGAAATTAAACGTGAATGAGGACATTTTGAAGAGCATAGAAGCAATGAAGAATGGTTCTTGAAACGAATGTTGCGAATACTTTGGACTGCCAGATTAACTAACCGAAAGAAAGGGGAAGAAGCTAATGAAAGTAGAATACTATATACTAGAAAGGATTTTGGGTCATTTAATGAGAGGCGATGCATTATAAAACTACTTGACGAATGAAAAATCAGTAGAGGCAGAGGCAGACTGAGAGAAACGATACTGGATGGACTGGGTTGGTGCCATGCTGAAATATCATCAATAGAGTTGAGGGATCGTGAGTGCAGAGAATGGGCAGCGGGCCGCACTGAGTTTGATGTGCAGCAGCTGATCCAGAGCAACACACATCAAGGTGACATAGTCATCTACACCGATGGGTCAGTGGTGAGAAATAGACGTAGTGGTTGGGGCTTTATTGCAAAGGCTAATGGCAATGGGCGAGTCTTGAAAAAGGAGAGTCTGGCATATGAGACTACGACCTTCAGCATGAGAATGGAGGTGGAGGCAGTAACAGCGGCATTATGTTGGCTGGAGAAGACTACTGCAACACACGTTGTATTCATTACGGATTCAAAGAGTATGCTTAATAAGGTGGAGAAAGGAATGTTTCGTGTGGAATGGCTCTCGTCGCTTCAGAGGACACAGATTGTGAGAATTGTATGGATATTTTGCCCTGGCCATGCGGAGGTGCGGGCGAATGAACAGGCTGATAGGCTGGCAGGGAATGCACCTCTTGGTGGTAGATTGCCTATGGACAAGGGGGAATGGGTCATGTGCTTGTGGGACCAGGTGTAGAAGGCGGAGGAACAGACTGAGAACCCATTTGTGGAAAGAATGAGATTGCGGAGGGGGGGGGGGGAGGGGGGAGATCGGCAATGATTCTGGAAGAAACTCAAAACTTAGAGAGAAGGCCAGGATAACTTTTAATCAGATAGCGGTGGGAACGATTAGTAGTGTGATTCTTCGCTGGCTATTGAACGAGGGGGCGGAGCACGTATGGGAATGTCCTGAGTGCCGTGATGTCTGTTCTTAACTCAACTCAACTCAGGAACATCAAACACGGTCAGGGTAGAACGCTTACGCCAGTTGATAGGCACGTGATGCTGACGATTATGAGTGGCAATATTAATTTCCATATCTTTTATTCTAGAAGACACGTCCCTGTTTCTCAGTTACAAGATCTGGGATGCTTACATTTATGTCATCAACATACTGAGGCTGTCTTTTGCTGTAGGTTGATTTGTGGCAAAGGATTACTTTCTTTGCACTACAAATGAACACCATAAATTTATTAGAGATATAAGACGTAGAAAGTGGAAATTGTTTGGACACGTTATCAGGAGGCAGAAAATTTAAAACTTAGTGACATCTGGCACATTTGATGGGAAATGTCTAATTGTTATTATTTCCATCTAAACTCTTGTTATTTCAGGCTCTCTAGGACTTCGCCGGCTCTGTGGCGAAGGGGTTGCTAATGCAATTCGTAATCCCGCATACCGTGTTCGAAACACAGCTGCTGGCGATTTGGAAGCAGACCGTCTTGCGATAGTTTCAATACTAAGGTTTGAGTGCCTGTCGTTCAGAAAGCAAGGAAGGGCAACCTACTAAATGTAAACTTGCCGAGAAATCAGAAACAAACAAAACAATGCAACGTCCTTTAAAAGTTATGCAACTAACTTTTTAATTAGGACTTCTATAAGCATTTCTTTTTGTTTCCATGAAATACGATATATTCTTATGTATATAAACACTTGCAGCTCTTATTGCCTGTCTACAAATATGCATGCACTCGATGGCATGCCTGTCCTGGGCAAAACTTGCTCCCAATAGCAGTGTTTTAGAATGTGTCTTTATCACAAACCACATGTCCTGTCTCTAGTGATGTCGTGTGTAAATTATACATCACCTCTTGAAACCCTGTATGGTGTCGTCTTTCTATTCTCCGCCTCCATGACACAATCCCTCCATAATTATCTTTTCTGTACTTTCATAAAATACATAGATCTGTGGACAGTCATGAACGCCTACGCCAGTCGGTATGATACTTGATGATGATGATGATGATGATGATGATGATGATGATGATGATGATGATGATGATGATGATGATGATGATGATGATGATGATGATGATGATGATGATGATGATGATGATATTCGCATGTCTTTTTACACATCCAAAATATGTCATTGTCCTCATTCTTGTTTTGACTGATCAACCAAGCGTCTTCAATACTGAGATTTTGGTGGACAGATCTGTGTGTTCTCCTCTCAGTCTAATGAATGTTACTTCAGTAACATTTTCTTCTGTAAAATTTACATTAAAGGCGGATATGTGCTTTTCAGCCGAGGTGTTACATGTCAAAGGTTCACACACACACACACACACACACACACACACACACACACACACGGACGCACACACACACACACACACACGGACGCACATGCACATGTTGCCACAAGAGGCGTGCACGAAGGTGGACACGGCACTGAAAGCACCGTTGGCATGAACATGCACGGGACAGAGGAGCTGGCAAATGATTGATCGAGAGTCTGCTCGCTGGGCCGTGATGACAGCGACGTTCTGCAGTGGGCCTAGCAAGAGCCATCACTTTCTTTGGACAACAATCTCCTTCACATTAATATCCTATGTGTGCCTGACTCGCTCGCAGGATTTCTAATCTCAACCAGGCAATGAACCCTAATGTAACTTCTCTTCTGGGGATGAACGGGGTAGGGGTAATGACATACTCGAATGGACCTGCCACGTGACCACTGTTGTAAAGTCTGTTGTTTAGCTTCTATTTTCTGTTATCTTGTGTGTGTTTAGCTTCTATTTTCTGTTATCTTTTGTGTGTTTAGTTTCTATTTTCTGTTATCTTTTGTGTGTTTAGCTTCTATTTTCTGTTATCTTTTGTGTGTTTAGCTTCTATTTTCTGTTATCTTTTGTGTGTTTAGCTTCTATTTTCTGTTATCTTTTGTGTGTTTAATTTCTATTTTCTGTTATCTTTTGTGTGTTTAGCTTCTATTTTCTGTTATCTTTTGTGTGTTTAGCTTCTATTTTCTGTTATCTTTTGTGTGTTTAGCTTCTATTTTCTGTTATCTTTTGTGTGTTTAGCTTCTTTTTTCTGTTATCTTTTGTGTGTTTAGCTTCTATTTTCTGTTATCTTTTGTGTGTTTAGCTTCTATTTTCTGTTATCTTTTGTGTGTTTAGCTTCTATTTTCTGTTATCTTTTGTGTGTTTAGCTTCTATTTTCTGTTATCTTTTGTGTGTTTAGCTTCTATTTTCTGTTATCTTTTGTGTGTTTAGCTTCTATTTTCTGTTATCTTTTGTGTGTTTAGCTTCTATTTTCTGTTATCTTTTGTGTGTTTAGCTTCTATTTTCTGTTATCTGTTGTGTGTTTAGCTTCTATTTTCTGTTATCTTTTGTGTTTTTAGCTTCTATTTTCTGTTATCTTTTGTGTGTTTAGCTTCTATTTTCTGTTATCTTTTGGGCGTTTAGCTTCTATTTTCTGTTATCTTTTGTGTGTTTAGCTTCTATTTTCTGTTATCTTTTGTGTGTTTAGCTTCTATTTTCTGTTATCTTTTGAGCGTTTAGCATCTATTTTCTGTTATCTTTTGTGTATTTAGCTTCTATTTTCTGTTATCTTTTGTGTGTTTAACTTCTATTTTCTATTGTCTATTGTATGTGTAGCTTCTATTTTATATTGTCTATTGTGTGTTCTGACATCAACTTGGTACGCTGACTGTTGTTATTCTATCTGCTCCAATCCATACAGCTTTCATTGCTTTAGCTTCTGTAGAGCAGTGTTTGTTTCTCTTTACCTTCCCCTCAATCACGCTTCCGTCGTCCGTCAGCAGCCAAAACTACACATATCACATCGTGAATTCCATGCGGGATCCGACCAAGTAGAATACTCCACCACAAAGACAAATCCCCGGGACAAGTAACTGTGCCCCGCAGCTCAGTACATGCGGTTATGATAAATGATGTACACTTACCAGCCACTTCTACAACCAACCTTTCTAACGCAACGGCCATGCTGCATCAAATTAAACAGACGGTGTTTCGTATTAACCATATTACAACAACCTGACAATGACAAGTAATTCCCACAGGCGACGTGCCCAAACTGTGGTTTACTTAATAGTCACTGTATCAGCGATAACAATTAGAGTTAGTATTCTCCAGGGGCCCCAAAGCACTTGGCGGATTCTGTTAGACATGTTGGGGCCAGCGGATTCTGTTTGAAATCAAGACAAGCAATGGGGAACTGTAGCTTCAGATCTCGCGAGATGGATGTAGTGAAATGTCATCTTGTCAACTCCCCACGTGATAGTGTTGTCATCAAGATTTATCTATAGCGGGCTGTGCCGTCTGAATATGGACGGCCGCCAAATGGATGGTGTGTAAATGGAAATCAGAGCTATCGACGAGTTGTGGCTTCTGGAGGACGGCTGTTCGTTTCTTTTAATTATTAAACGGTATCATCCTGTGGCAGGTTCTGTGCACAGCGTCGCTCTCATCGCCGGACGAGATCTCTTGCTATTTCTCGTTGTGGGTTCAAACCCACGTCCAAGCGAGATGTTATCCACAACATGGCTTCCGTATTCAGCCTTATAAAATGGATATTAGAAATGTGTCTGGAGAATAAGACGGGCGGCGTGACACTGATCACAGCAACCATCGAGAGCCGTTTGGTCGAGCCACTATGTGGTGAATAGTATCTCGCTTGGGGTGGGTTTGTACTCATAACGAACTGGTCGGCATGCGAGTTTACTAAAAGCAATGTCACCGCCACTTCTTTAGTTTCATCTCATCTCATTTCATCATGTTCCTCTTGTATCTTGCGGTGTCGAGGTGAAGTATAAACATCGTGAGAGTGCCCGATTATGGGCTTCATATATCGATATTCCCATGGACTCTGCTATTCCCTCCGTCCAACGTTTACGTGGTCGGCCTCTTCCTCTGTTTCCATCTGGTCTGTACATCATTGCTTGTTGTGGTAACCTACTTGCATGGCCAAACCATTTAACTTGCTGCTTTCTAATAAAATCTAGTGCTGCTTTAACCCCCACTTTAGTCCTGATTTCTTCATTTCTGATCTTATCTCTTCTTGATACGTTGAGAATTCTTCTCAGAAACCTCATTTCTGTTGTTGTGATTTTTCTTTTCTCTTTTTCTGTCATTGTTCAGGTTTGGCATTGGTAGCATAGAGTTGGCAGGAAGATTGTGTTGTAAAGTGCTTTCTTAGTAGTTATTGATACATGTTTATTCTTTAGTATTGGTGCCATTTGTTCAATGAGTTGATTTGCCTTATTGCACCTATTTTCGATCTCGTCTTCTGATCTGCCATTTGATGATATTATACTTCCTAGGTACTTGAAACTCTTTATTTGTTTCAAGGGATGTTCGTTTAGGTGAATTGTTGTTGTTTGTTCTTCTTTAGTTGTAGTCGTTACCTCTGTTTTGCTTGTGCTAATTTTCATGTTATGTTCCCTACACATTTCGTTTAGACTATTCATGTAATCTTGTAATTCAGCTTCTGATTTTGCTATTAGTGCTTGGTCGTCCGCAAACAGGAGTTCTCTAATGGTTTGATTTGCAGATGGTTCTTCTTCTGTGTTCTCGTCATGTGGTGTTCTTGCTGTCTCTGCTTGGGTGGTTTCTTTACATATGTTGTCTATATATGTTATGAACAAGAGAGGGAACAGGACACAACCTTGTCGTACTCCAGATCTTATGGTGAAAGGCTCTGAGTGTCCTCCAGTTGCTCTCACTATGCATTCACTGTTGTTGTATAAACTTATACATAGGTTTGTTAGATGTGTACTCACTCCATATTGTTTAAGGATTTCCCACAGCTTGTTTCTATCTACTCTATCGAATGCCTTTTCTTGGTCGACAAAGGCTAAGTAGAGTGTTTCATTGAATTCAATTGATTTTTTTATAAGTTGTCTAAGAGCAAAAATGGCATCTGTGCATCCTTTGTTTTTCCTAAATCCAAGTTGTGTTTCGCTTAGCTGGGGTTCTAAAGTAGTTCATAATATTTTTTCAAGAATTTTGCAAAATATTTTCCCAGTATGACTCAACAATGAAACGCCTCTGTATTGTGTGCAGTCTCTTTTTCTGCATTTATTTTTCCAAATTGGGATAATTATGGCGTTTCCCCAGTCTCGTGGTGTCTGTTGTTCTACCCAAACATGGTTGAATATTCTATGTAGCCGAGCTGTTCCTACTTCTCTTGCTGCTTTAATTAGTTCATTTGTTATTTCACCCTGTCCCGGTGATTTGTTCAATGGGGCTAATCTGATGGCTTCTATAATTTCTTCTTTTAGTATGTCTGGTTCTAGTTCTTCAGTGACATCTGTGTAGACCTCTTGAATTCCTTTAGTTTCATATAGGGTGTGTTTTAATGTCTGTTCAGGGGAAGAGCGGCAGGGGCAAACCAAGAGAAATGATGCTGGGTGGATTCCGACGGTGGCATGGAGGAATATCATTAGCAGAGTTGATCCAGTAAACCAAAGACCGAGATCTGTGAAGAGTCATGGGCGCCTACGCCATCCGGCATGGCACTTGCTGATGTTGATGTGCAGTGTTTGAAAATATTGCCGGTCCAGGTTTTGTATTCACCCTCTGTAACGTCCTTGCAACATAATATGTAAATACAAACCTTGGACCGGCAATATTTTCAAACTTCACAGTCATTAAAAATACACCCTGTAGTAAGACGAATGCTTGCAAACATATTCACCAGAACTCATTACATGTAACGAACAAAGAAGATGATGTCAGAAAACACAACAGGCAACATACAATTGAAGCTAAACACAACATATTTCACAATATTGTTTATGGGGTAGATCCTTTGAGCAAAGTAGCTCTCATGGCGGCCCATCAAGGAGACTCTCGATCTACTAGTTCCATTGTCTCGTGCATGTTCATGCCCGGGGTGTCTTCATTGTCCCGTGTCACATCGTCGTGATAGTCGACCCCAGCCTATCCACCCAGACACCATGCCTTCCATTTACTGTCCTTTTTAAACTAATGCGGTTTCTAATATAGCCAAAGTATTTCAGTTTCCGAGACAAGGTTCTGTTTATGAATCAGTTCTCTGCGATGTTTATATTTTGTAGAATGTTTGTATATTTTCTTGTTCTTGATTAACCGTAATTTAGAAATGTTGGGGAAGATTTCACAGTATTGCCTCCAGAAGATATTGTCTCACTGATGATCAGAAGACGAGATCGAAAGTAGATGCAATACTAAAGAACAAACAGGTATCAATAACTACTAAGAAAGCACTTTACAACACAATCTTCTTACCAACTCTATGCTATCAATGCCAAACCTGGACAATGACAGAAAAAGAGAAAAGAAAAATCACAACAACAGAAATTAGATTCCTGAGAAGAATACTCAACTTATCCAGAAGAAATGAAGAAATCGAACCTAAAGTGAGGGTTAAAGCAAAACTAGATTTTATCAGAAAGCAGCAAGTCAAATGGTTTAGTCATGCAAGTAGGTTACCAGTCAACAGCATGCCACAACAAGCAATGATGTACAGACCAGATGGAAACAGAGGAAGAGGCCGACCACGTAAACGCTGGACGGAGGGAATAACAGAATCCATGGGAATGTCGATATACGAAGCCCATAACCGGGCACTCTCACGAAGTTTATACTTCACCTCGACACCGCAAGGTACAAGAGGAACATGATGAGATGAGATGAGATGAACTTTACATGTCGTGTCAATACGAGATGAGATGAGATGAACTTTACATGTCGTGTCAATACGAGATGAGATGAGATGAGATGACGATCTGCTGTGACAATCAATATAAAAGTTCATGAACTGCCGTACTGTCTGTAGAACAATATAACAGTGCGTGTGTTCCGTAATATGTGTAAACAAGAAAGCAACTCCTGCACTGCCGTGCAATTTATAGAACACTAGCTGACCCGGCCCGGCTTCGCCCAGACCCTGGTGGGGAGCATCTCATTTAATTCATATAAGTAGTCATATAAGTTCTCGTTCCCGTTACCGACTATCTGTCTGTCTGTCTGTCTGTCTATCTGTCTGTCTGTCTGTCTGACCTGGCCCGTCTTCGCCCAGACCCTGATGGGGAGAATCTCATTTAATTCATATAAGTAGTCATATAAGTTCCCGTTCCGACTATCTATCTGTCTGTCTGTCTGACCCGGCCCGGCATCGCCCAACTCCTGGTGGGGAGAATCTCATTTAATTCATATAAGTAGTCATATAAGTTCCCGTTCCCGACTGTCTGTCTGTCTGTCTGTCTGTCTGTCTGTCTGTCTGTCTGTCTGTCTGTCTGTCTGTCTGTCTGTCTGTCTGTCTGACCCGGCCCAGCCCATGGTGGAGAGCATCTCATTTAAATTATATAAGTAGTCATATAAGATCCCGTTCCCGACTATCTGTCTGACTGTCTGTCTGTCTTGGGTAAATGGAGGAGGGAGGAGGAAGAGGGAGGTGGAGGAGGGAAGAGGAGGGAGGAGGAGGGAGGAGACAGGAGGAGGAGGGAGGAATAGGAGGGAGGAGGAGGGATTAGGAGGAGGAGGGAGGAGTAGTGTGGAGGAGGAGGCGAGGAGGAGGGAGGAGGAAGAGGGAGGAGGAGGGAGAAGGAGGGAGGAGGAGAACGCAGGAGGAGAAGGGAGCAGGAGGAGGAGAGGGGGGAGGAGGGAGGAGGAGGAGAGAGTAGGAGGATGGAGGAGGCGGAGGGAGAAGGAAGAGGGAGGAGGAAGAGGGAGAATGAGGAGGGAGAAGGAGGGGGAGGAGAGGAGGAGGAGGAGGAATGTGAAGGGAGGAGGAGGGAGGAGGGAGGAGGTAGAGGGAGGAGGAGGAGGAGGGAGGCGGAGAGAGGAGGAAGATGGAGGAGGAGGAATGTGAATGGAGGAGGAGGGAGGAGGTAGAGGGAGGAGGAGGGAGGAGAGGAGGTAGAGGGAGGAGGAGGAGGGAGGAGGCGGAGAGGGAGGAGGGGGAGGAGGGAGGAGGAGGAGGAGTGATGAGGAGGAGGGAGGAAGAGAGAGGAGGAGGAGGGAGGAGGAGGAGGGAGGAGGAAGAGGGAGGAGGAGGAATGTGAAGGGAGGAGGAGGGAGGAGGTAGAGGGAGGAGGAGGGAGGAGGAGGAGTGAGAAGGAGGAGAGGGAGGAGGAGGAAGGGGGAGGAGGGAGGAGGAGGAGGAGGGAGGAAGAAGGAGGAGGAGGGAGGAAGAAGGAGGAGGAGGGAGAAGGAGGGATGAGGAGGAGGAGGGAGGAGGAGGAAGAGGGAGGAGGAGGAATGTGAAGGGAGGAGGAGGTAGAGGGAGGAGGAGGAGGGAGGAGGAGAAGGGAGGAGGAGGGATGAGGAGGAGGAAGAGGGAGGAGGAGGGAGGAGGTAGAGGGAGGAGGAGGAGGAGGAGAGGGAGGAGGAGGAAGGAGGAGGGGGAGGAGGGAGGAGGAGGGAGGAGGAGGGAGGAAGAAGGAGGAGGAGGGAGAAGGAGGGATGAGGAGGAGGAGGGAGGAGGAGGAAGAGGGAGGAGGAGGAATGTGAAGGGAGGAGGAGGGATATGGAGGAGGGGAAGAGGAAGAGGGTAGGAGGAAGAGTGGAGAGGAGGAGGGAGGATGTAGAGGGAGGAGGAGGGGGGAAAAGGGAGGAGGGAGGAGGAAGAGGGAGGAGGAGGGAGGAGGAGGAGGAAGAGGGAGGAGGAGGGAGGAGAAGGAAGGAGGAGGAAGAAGGAGGAGGAAGAGGGAGGAGGAGGATGGAGGAGGGAGAGGGAGGAAGAGGGAGGAGGAGGAAGGAGGAAGAGGGAGGAGGAGGGAGAGGGAGGAGGGAAAGAGGAAGAGGGTAGGAGGAGGAGGAGGAGGGGAGAGGAGGAGAAGGAGGGAGAAGGAGAAGGAGGAGGAGGGAGGAGGGGATAGGAGGAGGGAGGAGGCAGAGGGAGAAGAAGGAAGGAGGAGGAGGAAGGAGGGAGAATGAGGAGGGGAGGAAGGAAAGGGAGGTGGAAGAGGAGGAGGAGGGAGGAGGAAAGAGGAAGGGGGAGGAGGAGGTAGAGGGAGGAGGAGGAGGAAGGAAAGGGAGGAGGAAGAGGAGGAGAAGGGAGGAGGAGGGTGGAGGGAGGAGGAGGAGGTAGAGGGAGGAGGAGGGAGGAGGTAGGAGGAGGAGGAAGAGGGAAGAGGGAGAAGAAGGGAGAAGGAGGAGTGAGGATGATGAGGGAGAATGAGGCAGGAGGAGGAGGAGGGAGGCAGGAGGAGGAGGAGGGATAAGGAGGGAGAGGGAGGAGAAGGGAAGATGAGGGAGGAGGGGGAGGAGGCGGAGGGAGTAGGAGGGAGGAGGAGGGGAGAGGAAGAGGGAGAAGAAAGAGGGAGAAGGAGGAGGGAGTCGGGAGAGGGATGAGAGGGAGGAAGAAGAGGAGGATGGTGGAGGGAGGAGGTAGAGGGAGGAGGAGGGAGGAGAAGAGAGGAGGAGAGAGTTCGCCATTCCGAATTCATACTCGTCTAGTTCTTCCCTTCTACACGACTGTAGATAACTTCCTTACACATAAAAAGATGAATTGTTATTGATATTGCCGTGGCATGGAGGAATATCAGCAGCAGAGTTGATCCAAAAAACCAAAGACTGAGATCTACGGAGAGCCATGAACGCCTACGCCAGCCGGCACGGCACTTGATGATGATGATTGCCGTGTGACGATTCTGTGTAGTCACGTCATTTTCTTCCCTTTCCCTAGCGTTTTGGTTCGGGGATTCTTTCATCATCATCATCATATATTTACGTACGTATTTTGTGAGGGGAGGAGGGAGGAGGAGGAAGAAGAAAAAAAAACTATGACAGTTGACAGCTCTGGAATGAAAGGAAGGTGTGTAGAAAATTTCATCTCAATCGGATGGGCCGTTCGCGAACAAATAAAGGACATACATATTTACATATTTACATACATACACTTTGTTTTATAGACATACTAGCTGACACGGCCCGGCTTCGCCCAGACTCTGGTGGGGAGCATCTCATTTAATTCATATAAGTAGTCATATAAGCTCCCGTTCCCGACTGTCTGTCTGTCTGTCTGTCTATCTATCTGTCTGTCTGTCTGTCTGACCCGGCCCAGCCCATGGTGGAGAGCATCTCATTTAAATCATATAAGTAGTCATATAAGATCCCGTTCCCGACTATCTGTATGTCTGTCTGTCTTGGGTAAATGGAGGAGGGAGGAGGAAGAGGGAGGTGGAGGAGGGAAGAGGAGGGAGGAGGAGGGAGGAGGAGACAGGAGGAATAGGAGGGAGGAGGAGGGATTAGGAAGAGGAGGGAGGAGTAGGGTGGAGGAGGAGGGGGAGGAGGAGGGAGGAGGAAGAGGGAGAAGGAGGGAGGAGGAGGAGGGAGGATGGTGAAGGAGGAGAGGGAGGAGGAGGAGGGAGAGGGAGGAGGAGGAGAGAGTAGGCGGAGGGAGGAGGCGGAGGGAGGAGGCGGAGGGAGCAGGAAGAGGGAGGAAGAGGGAGGAGGAGGAGGGAGGAGAAGGAGGAGGGAGGAGTAGAGAGTGGGAGGAGGGAGGAGGCGGAGGGAGGAAGAGGGAGGAGGAAGAGGGAGAAGGAGGAGGGAGGAGAAGGAGGGAAGAGGATGAGAGGGAGGAGGAGGAAGAGGGAGGAGGAGGAATGTGAAGGGAGGAGGAGGGAGGAGGTAGAGGGAGGAGGAGGAGGAGGGAGGAGGATAGAGGAGGAGGAGGGATGAGGAGGAAGAGGGAGGAGGAGGAATGTGAAGGGAGGAGGAGGGAGGAGGTAGAGAGAGGAGGAGGAGGGAGGAGGAGAATGGAGGAGGAGGGATAAGGAGGAGAGGGAGGAGGAGGGGGAGGAGGGGGAGGAGGAGGGAGGAAGAAGGAGGAGGGAGGAAGACGGATGAGGGGGAGGAGGGAGGGGTAGGAGGGGGAGGAGGAGAAGGGAGGAGAAGGGAGGAGGAGGAGGGAGCAGGATGAAGGAGGAGGGAGGAGGAGGAAGAGGGAGGAGGAGGGAGGAGGAAGAGAGGGGAGGGAGGAGGAAGAGAGAGGAGGGAGGAGGAGGGAGGAAGAGATAGGCGGAGAGAGGAGGAGGAGGGAGGAGGAGGAGTAGGGATGAATAGGAGGGAGGAGAAGGGAGGAGGAGGGATTAAGAGAAAGAGGGGGGAAAGGGGAGAAGGAGGAGGGAGGAGGGAGGAGGAAGAGGGATGAGGAGGGAGGAGGAGGGAGGAGGGAGGATGAGGAGGAGGGAGGAGGAGGAGGGAGGATGGTGAAGGAGGAGGAGGAGGAGGGAGGAGGGTGAAGGAGGAGGAGGAGGGGGAGGAGGGAGGGGGAGGAGGAGGGAGAAGGAGGAGGAGGGAGGAGGGAGGAGGAGAACGTAGGTGGGGGAGGATGAGAAGGGAGGAGGGAGAGGGAGGAGGAGGAGAGAGGAGGAGGGAGGAGGTGGAGGGAGAAGGAGGAGGGAGGAAGAGGTAGAAGGAGGAGGGAGAAGGAGGGAGGAGGAGACAGGAGGAATAGGAGGGAGGAGGAGGGATTAGGAAGAGGAGGGAGGAGTAGGGTGGAGGAGGAGGGGGAGGAGGAGGGAGGAGGAAGAGGGAGAAGGAGGGAGGAGGAGAGAGGAGGAGGAGGGAGGAGGAGGGAGAGGGAGGAGGAGGGAGGAGGAGGAGAGAGTAGGCGGAGGGAGGAGGCGGAGGGAGCAGGAAGAGGGAGGAGGAGGAGGGAGGAGGAAGGAGGAGTAGAGAGTGGGAGGAGGGAGGAGGCGGAGGGAGGAAGAGGAGGAAGAGGGAGAAGGGAGGAGGTAGTAGGATGATTGATTGCCATCCCACCAGGTTAATATGTTATCGCGGACCTCAGAGAGAAGTGTCTATGTAGAAGACCATTTCCTGGACGTACGTATTTTGGGAGGGGGAGGAGGGAGGAGGGAGGAGGAGGAAGAAGAAAAAAAAACTACGACAGTTGGCATCTCTGGAATGAAAGGAAGGCGTGTAGAAAATTTCATCTCAATCGGATGGGCCGTTCGCGAGCGCATAAAGGACATACGGACAGAGATACATAAATACATACAGAGATACATACACACATCCTAATTTATATATAAGATATATATATATATATATATATATATATATATATATATATATATATATATATATATATATATATATATATGTATATATATATATATATATATATATATATATATATATATATATTCTTCTTCTTCTTCAGCGTTCCGAGCCATTGAGGTTCTTTGCTGCAGATACAATCCGTCTCCATTAGTCTCTCTGGTTGACCTTCTCTTGCCAGTCGTTGATTTCAAGATTCCAAGTGCTTGTAGATCTGTATGTATGTTATATATATATATATATATATATATATATATATATATATATATATATATATATATATATATATATATATATATATATATATATATATATACCGGACTCCTTAGCCCTAGAAGTTAGCGACTTTCTGCGTAATCCCGTTTATCCACGTGAGCAAACGCGGCTGCCCGAGAATCGGGATAAGTGAGCCGGCCGCTCAGAAATCAATGGCAAACTACTGAGCGTAATCTTGCCAAGAAATCAACAACAGCGGTAAAATGCTGGTGTTGAAAGCCATGTCCTGTAGTAGGATATGCGAGAGAAAGAAACATATCATTTGCGGAACGTCGCTCTTATAATGTGTGTGCCTGTGTGCGTGCGTGCGTGTGTGTGCGCATGTGTGTGTGCGTGTGTGTGTGTGTGTGTGTGTGTGTGTGTGTGTGTGTGTGTGTGTGTGTGTGTGTGTGTGTGTGTGTGCAGAGTAAACCTAATTCTATAATGGAGGCGTAAACAGAAGGAAAAGATAAAAAAAAAGGTCGCTTAAAAGTCGACAGGATCGACTTCATTGCACCAGGTTTTATCCCATATGGCTCAGTATCTTTTCCCAGCGCGGCTGCCGAAAGCGTCGCACAAAGCACGAAGTCCGTAGCTCCAGCGACGACCCCAGGAGTCTCCAAAAAATACACTCGTCGGACGCAGCCCGGAATGGAACCCACAACCTTCTGAGCGCGAGCCAGACGACGTGCTTTGACGTGATCCTGCTGAAGCATTATGCTCCACAAAGAGTTAATAGAAGATACATTTCCCATTACCCTGACTCCCTACGTTATTCTATCCCCGACTGTCAAATGGGGATTCCGAGTTGACGTTTCCTTTGGACGGTTACTTCAGCAAGTACAATCGAGTTTGCTGCTCGAGACCGAGGACACTGTCGAGGGGAAGTTTCAGCAAGAATATACGAGTGGCCCCCGAGTGATGGTGTCTAATACTTGTACTGAAGATTAATTAAACAATATGAGCTGTGTTCACGACGAGCTGACGTCCGTCCACGATTAATGAGTAAACGGGCTTATCAAACACGCGGTGAGATCAAAGGTGTAAGAACAGATTAATGGCGCGTTCATGGGAATATTAATCTATTGCTATAATCCTTCCAACCCATCTCCCGGTTTGTCCTCTAGTAATAAGATAAAACAAAATTTCACTCTCCCCTTACATTGTCACGTTGTCTATAATCATTCTTTGTACTTCTGATGGCCCTATTTACATATGAGAAGAAGTATTGTCAGCGACACGACACCGCTTTTAGAGCGCCCTACTGCAGTTTGATCCATCCCGGGGAGGCAAGGAAGTTACTTTATGGTAAGAATTCTTACTCAACTATCTCATCACCACTTCTTTGAACTTGTAAAGTTAGCTAAATATAGTTATTTGTGTTTTGTTATCAGTGGACGCAATTGGTTATAGCGTATAAGATAATCAATTTGTGTGTGTGTGTGTGTGTGTGTGTGTGTGTGTGTGTGTGTGTGTGTGTGTGTGTGTGTGTGTGTGTGTGTGTGTGTGTGTGTGTGTGTGAAGAAGAAGAAGAAGAAGAAGAAGAAGAAGAAGAAGAAGAAGAAGAAGAAGAAGAAGAAGAAGAAGAAGAAGAAGAAGAAGAAGAAGAAGAAGAAGAAGAAGAAGAAGAAGAAGAAGAAGAAGAAGAAGAAGAAGAAGAGCAGTAGCAGCAGCAGATGATCCAATAATCTCTCATTGAAGTCTCTACAACAACTCCAGAGGCAGATATTTTAAAAACATAAACAAGTTTCCTTAAACTGTCGAAGAAATTAACCACATAGATAGAACAACAACAACAACAACAACAACAACAACAACAACAACAACAACAACATCAGCAGCAACAGCAACAACAACAACAACATGAGAAGGAAATTGTAAAATGTTGTGGCACCAGAGATCGTAGAAGTTGTCTATATCTGCTTCTGGCTATGACAGGTCAGTTAGTTTCCCGATATGCAGATGATCTTCCAACAGGCTAAAGGAGTGACACTGAAAAACAGCAAATCCTCGTTTGTAAAGGAAATATTAAAATTGTTAAGGACATTAGCTTTATGAAATGAACAGAGAGGAATATCCTGGATGGAATGGTCATCTGCAGTCTGGGAAAGGGTCATTATCGCCCCAATATATGGATGGAGTATGGACCTGCCTGTCCTCATGTACGTGCTATATACAGTGTTGTATAACAGGTGACTCCAGACCGTCAACAGGCTACTAGGTGCAAAAGATTAATATCACTGAAAGTAGGGACTTGGAATGTTAGAACAATGAATGCAGATGGAAAATTAGAAAACATCAAAAAATAATTGGAGAGAGAGAAGATTAACATATTACTAATATCGGAAACGAGATGGAAAGGAGCAGGGATAAGAACAGGAGAGGATTGTAAGATTATTTACTCTGGGGGAGAAGAACAGCAAAGAGGTGTAGCCATTATATTAGATAAGCAAACATCAAATTCTGTCAAAGGATATCGGGCTGTGTCAGTGTTCTTTTAGTAAAATTAAACGGAAGACCTTTTAAAATAAATGTCATTCAAGTATATGCCCCAACAAGTGAGTGCAGTGCAGAGAGTATAGAGGAATTTTATAATGACATGGAGTCTGCTTTGAAGAACTGTAAAAAATCAGAAATAAATATCATAATGGGTGATTTCAACGCAAAAATAGGAAAGCAAAGCAATGGATGCAGTGTAGGCAACCATGATTTGGGAGAGAGAAATGAAAGAGGATACAGACTTGTAGAATGGGCAAAAGAACAAGAAATGGTTGTAGGAAACACCTGGTTTAAACAGCATCCTAGAAGATTATGGACATGGAGGAGTCCAGACACCAGGATTAAAAACCAGATAGATTACATCCTGATTAGCAAAAGGTTTCGAACTGCGTTAACAGTCGTAAAAACAGTTCCAAATGCAGACTGTTACAGTGATCACAGATTAATTATAGGCACATTGAGGGTAAAGTTAAAGAAAGTCAAGTATACAGCAGGAAACCCTAAATATGACTTGTGCAAATTGAAAACTGATTGATTTATTGTCTGCTCTAGAGATCCTATTTCAAGATGTAGATGATAAATGGGAAATGCTGAAGAATTCAATCGGTTGTGCAGCAGAAAAAACTATTCCAAAAATAAAGAAAGTGGGCCGTAAGACATAGATGACTGAAGAAATTTTACAACTAATGGAAACAAGAAGACAGAACAAAAATAATCCTGCCAAATATGAAGAAATTCACAGAAAAGTCAGAAAGTCAGGCAAAAGAAACATGGCTTGAGAAAAATTGCAGAGAAATTGAAGAACAACACAACAGTAAAAATGCGAAACTAATGCACAAAAAAATTCAGGAGCTTACTAATCAAAGAACATGTACATCAGAAGGCTGTCTAAAGACAAAAGATGGAAGAGTCATAATAGAAAAAGATCAGATATTACATGAATGGTCAGATTACGTGAAAAACCTTTATGACGATAACAGAGACGAACAGTATGATGTTCAAAATAATAATGAAGAACCAGCAATTTTGAAGATGGAGGTTCAGAATGCTCTTAACCATATGAAATATGGCAAGACCCCCGGTTCAGACAGCGTCACAACAGAAATGATTAATGCTTTAGAAGAATATGGAATAGATAAAGTTACCAGTCTGCTTAATACAATATATGATACTGGAAATATACCTCAGGAGTTATGTAACTCTATATTTATTGCAATCCCAAAGAAATCCGGAGCCTTGGAATGTGATCAACATCGAACAATTAGTATAATGAGTTACATCACGAAGATTTTGCTCAGAATTATCATGCAAAGAGTTAGGAGGAAAATACAACCTGAAATAGGAGAAGAACAGTGTGGTTTTGTAACAGGCAAGGGTACAGTAAATGCTGTGTATACACTGAGAACCGTAATCGAACGTTCTATAGAAGTAAACAAAGATCTACACCTTTGCTTTATTGACTACACAAAGGCTTTCGATAAAGTGAGACATGTCAACATGATAAGGATGCTTGAGGATCTACAGATTGATGGAAAAGACCTTAGACTTGTAAAAAACATATATTGGAAACAATAAGCTGCCATAAGAGTTGATAATGAAGTAAGCCAAAATCAGCCTATTAAGAGAGGTGTGAGACAGGGATGTGTAATGTCTCCAGATCTGTTTTCCCTGTACAGTGAAAATATTTTCAGAAATATTGAAGATATGGAAGGAATCAACATTGGGGGACGATGCATCAATAACATTAGATATGCAGATGATACAGTCTTGATTGCAGACAATGAACAGGACCTGCAAAATTTAGTAGATGCGGTTGTTACACACAGTGAACAACTAAGGTTAGAATTAAATTGTAAAGAGACACAGATTATGGTCGTCACTAGGAAGAACGAAATACCACAATGTAATATACAAGTAAATGGGAATATTCTTCAACAAGTGAATAGGTACAATTATCTTGGAACAGTAATAACATCTGATGGGAGATGCCTTGAAGAGATTAGAACAAGAATCGCCATGGCAAAAGTAGCCTTTAGCTAGATGAAAAACATTCTGACCAATAAAAAGATGTCAATTGAAACAAGAAAAAAAGTGTTGAGATGCTACATAGAACCTGTACTTTTATATGGATGTGAAGCTTGGACAATGAGCAGTCAGGCTGAAAAACATCTGATGGCTGTAGAAATGTGGTTTCTGAGGAAAATACAAAGAATACCATGGACAGCCAGAAAGACCAATGAACAAGTTCTTCAAGAAACAAATGAAGATTGTAAACTGATTAGAGACATTAGACGTAGACAGTCACAATTTTTTGGGCATGTTATGAGAAGAAATGATCTGGAGAACTTGGTGACAACTGGTAAGATCGAGGGGAACAGACCAAGGGGAAGACCTAGAAGCAAGTACCTGAATGGCTTGGCCTTGTGGCATGGTCGAGACAGAAACACGGAGCTGATCCACGATTCTGGTGATCGAGTGAGATGGCAGAACATGACCGCCCACGCTTACCGGCATGGCGGATGGATGGATGGATGGATGGATGGATGGATGGATGACATGTTCTGCTGTCACATTTGTTAGATGTAGGTGACATTTACTTGGTGTATCTGTTGTCTTCTTCATTATCATCTTCCACATTTGCCGTCAAACTTTATTCATAGCAATAGTTAGTAAAGTTAGTTGCATATCCTTTACAGGACGTCGCATTCAACTGAATTGCGCTATTTTTATTATGTAACATAAGCTGGTCGGCTCCGTGGTGAAGGTGTTACGGAAGCAGTTCATAATCCCACATACCCGCGTTCGAAACACAGCTGCGAGTGATTTACCACCATATCGTCTTGCGTTGGTGGGTTGTTGTTTTTTTACGAAATAGTGTGGGTGCCGGTCGTTCATAATGCAATGGTAAACTACTGAACGTAAAAACTTGCCATGAGATCACAATAGCAACAAAAAAAAAAATAATACTGGTGTTGACTGCGACGACCTGTAAAAGATATGCAACTAACTATGCAACATAAGCTGAACTGCGCAATTTTACTTGTGTGACATTATAAACCGAATTGCGTTAATTTACTTATGTAACATCATGAAATAAATTGCGCTGTTTTACTTACGTAACATAAACTAGACCAACGAGCAGCGGTTAGAATTGATGTCGAGACATCAGATTGGTTTAGCAAGGAGTCCGTCAGGGCTGTGTGCTGTCACCCTATTTGTTTAACCTGTACGCCTAAAATATAATGAGAAATGTCAGAGATTATATAACCAGGGAGCAATATCATGCCCTAAATATCGATGGTCATGAAATACCAGAGATTCGATATGCTGATGATACAGTATTACTATCCACATCACAGAATGGTATAGAAAACATAATAATCTCAACCCAAAGAAAGAGTGAAAATCACAACTTACATCTTAACATAGCAAAAACAAAGATAATGCATACAGATAAAACTACTATGGAGAAAGAAATATATATTAATGAGAAAAGATTGGAGGTGGTGGAAAATTTAAAATATCTTGGGTCATTGATTACCAACAATGGTGACACAATGAAAGAAATTAAACGAAGACTATCAATTGCTCTTCAAAGACTAAAACTAAATTAGATTTTGTAAGAGCATGCATCTTTAACGTTGCAACATACGCCTGTGAGACCTGGACACTCACTTAGTAAACAAGCTGAACAGTGCATAAATGCCTTTGAATATAAATGTTATAGACGGGATCTAAGAATATCTTGGCTAAAGAAAAGAACAAATGCATCCATACTTCAAGAGCTGAATATTGAAGAGGGTCTGCTATTAAAGGCATTAAAGCAAAGAAAATTGATATATTTTGGTCACTTGAAACATCATGAGAGTTTGGAGAGAATAATAATGGAGGGGTATATGCCTGGGAAGAGAGGAGGAGGAAGGCCAAAGAAAGGATGGGTGCAAGATGTGGCGGATGATCTCCAGATGGGTGTATCAGACGCGGGACATCTTGCTTGTGATCGAGAGGTTTTCCGGAAGGTGGTTATGGGAGCGAGGTTCTGCAAAGGACATGATACTGAATGAATGAATGAATGAATGAATGAATGAATGAATGAATGAATGAATGAATGAATGAACATAAACTGAATTGCGTTATTTTACTTCTGTGGCATCATAAATTGAAGTGCACTATTTTACTTATATAACATAATATACTGTTCAAAAAGGACAGGCAACATTTTTGTTGTTACTTTTATTAAAGATATTCGCTGACTGGACATCAGTCAACCTATCGACTGTCCATCTGGTCATTAACTTCTCGTGGTTACCTGAATTGTACTCACCTCATGATTCGTGAGGTCATGAAAGAGGTCAAGGTCAAAACAACATTTTTGACAATAACTCGTGACAAGTTCATGATAATCCCAAGTTCATGTTACCATTTTATTTAGTTCCTATAAAGGATTGACGCTCCTCGAAGAAATTCAGTTGCAAATTAAATGCGCAAGTATGGCTCATCTCACTACAGAATAACGACTCATCATCATTGGACATTTACCGGCTGGACAGTCACAAAGTGTCGTAGCCAGAGAATTTAATGTGGTCAGAAGCACAATTAGTCGCCTTTGGATGCGATTTCAAGAAACTGGCTCATTGGCAAACCGGCCGCACAGTGAAAGACCCAGAATCACAACTGCTGCCGAAGGCCGTCTCATACATCTGCGTCACCTTAGGAATCGATTTGCATCTTCGTCCTCCACAGTCCAGTCAATGCCAGGAGCTCGTCGAATTTCAGATCAAACGGTCAGGAACCGGCTGCATGACGCTGGTCTTTGGGCTAGAAGACCCTACAGAGGTCCTGTTCTTACGGACCGGCATCGCCAGAGCCAACTGCAGTGGGCGAACCAGCATCGTCAGTGGACGGTTGGGAATGACTGGAGACGGGTTTCTTCTTCTTCTTCGTTCATCCGGAGTTTTTTTTTCGGATGTGATTGCGTTGTGTCTGTTTACAGCAGAGCTGCGTTCTTGCGCCGTTAGGCCGACACATCCGACTTCTGCGGGCATTTGTTGACCGGGTTAACCTTCCCGGGGGTTTCTTAGGACGTTTGACTCTCACTGTTGTGGTGTTATCCCCCATCCCAGCTGGTCCATATAGAACAGCCAAAGATCCTGGTCAGCCCTCAAGGGAAGGCAGGGGCAGACCATGGGCATTCCCCGCCATCCAAGGAGGCTTCCATACTTGCAGAGCCGATACATAGCGCTCTGATACTGGGCTCACCCAAGGAATCGTCACGTCCTGCACATGGCTGCTTAGCCTCACTTCCGTATATTGGGCCTTCCGTTCACCATAGGCTGTTCTTCCGGAAACCAGAAGTATGCAGTCTGCAGATGACATCCACACAGTGAGCTTTCGTTTCGGACTTTCCATGTAATGGATTTGCTATCCAAGCAATATTCCATTTCGTGCCACTAGGACACTTTTCCACCTTTTATGAAGCCCACACAATGGGCTTTTGATTCGGACTTTCCACGTAATGGATTTGCTATCCAAGCAATATTCCATTTCGTGCCACTAGGACACTTTTCCACCTTTTATGAAGCCCACACAGCGAGCTTTCGATTTGGACTTTCCACATAATGGATTTGCTATCCAAGCAATATTCCATTTCATGCCTCAGGGTCTTCATGCACCTTTAAATGTCAACCTGTATGTAGTTAAAGTAAGCTGCGGTCAACTTTAGCTTGTTGATATCTCCATAGAGCTTGTCCTCAAATGAAGCAGATGTGGGCCAAAATATCTTTCTCTGTTCTGCATACGTTGGGCAATCCTGCAGCAAATGTTTTGCTGTCATTTTTCCAGTTCTACAATTACATTCATCGGTATCTCCTATCTTTAGTTTATTGAACAAGTGGTATTTCAACCTGTTATGTCCTGTGCGGAGTCTGAAGATTGCTACTTGTTCTCTTCGGTCGAGTTTGTAATATGCATCATCCTTCTGGTGGCCTGGATGCTCTGATTCCCATTTGGTTCTATAAGTGCTTTTTATCAACCTCTTTGCCTCATTATAGGTTATGTCTATGTCAGGCTGTGGTAGTCGTCCGCCCTCTTTTGCCAGTCTGTCAGCCTCTTCATTTCCAGGTATACTGCAATGTGATGGGATCCACTGTATTACAACTTTTTTGGATTTCTGGCATAGACCATGGAGTGCTGCTCTTAGGTCAGCTATTTCTGTGCTGTTATTGCTCTTCAGTATTGAGACAGCTGACTTGGCATCTGTAAAGATAGCTATTTGCGTCTCTTTTTTTTCCTCCATCAAGAGCATTTCTGCTGCAGTTTTCAGAGCCTCTACCTCCGCTTTGAAGTTACTTGAAAACTTTCCAGTTGCCACTGAATGTGTTTTTTTCACTCCATTTTTTAAATTTAGGAGAATTCCTCCCCCTCCATTCTCTACTGAATTTTTGGCTGATCCATCTGTATATGCATGGGTCCAATTGCTGCTTGGGTAATGTTCTTTTATGTAGTTTAGGGTTATTTCTCTTCTTTCGGTTTCATGCTGAGTGTTCTTTTTCTCAATACCAGGAATGTTTTCTATCATCTCAGGCAGTTGCTGCTGTCTCCAAGCTGGGAACTTGTCTGCATTGTAAATGGGTTTGACTGTTGATATGTTAAGTATGGGATCTGCCCTAATCTTTCGTTTTGCAGTTTCTACAAAGTTGCTACGCTTCAGTCTTCCCTTTCCAAAACCACTAAACCTTTTATACATAGGGTGGTCTGTCAATCTTCTAAATTTTTCAGCTTGTTGCTGGGCTCTGCTATCTCTTCTATCCTGCATTGGTTGTAAACAAGTGATCTTTTCTAATTCATTAATAGGCGTTGTCTTCAGGCTTCCAGTTATGATTCGCATTCCTTGATTTTGGACTCTACTTATTTTGTTAAAGTTTGACTTAGCTGCTGTTGCCCAAGCTGCAATGCCATATTCCAGTACTGGCCTCACCCGTCCAGTATATAACTTCTTGAGAACTTTCTCATCTGCTCCCCATGTTGTACCAGCAAGCTTTTTCATGATTGCCATTCTTTGCCTTGCTCTTGTTCGATTTTTCTCAACCTGTGTCTTCCATGTCAGGCGACGATCAAAGGTGACTCCTAGATAGTTTGGATTTTCTTCATGGCGCAATATTTTTCCATTCAATACCAGCTTAGGTTGCTGAGTTTTAGTTGAGAGGGAGAACACTGTGCATGTTGTTTTCTCCTCACTTATCTTCACTAGCCATGATTTTGACCAGTCCTCTAGCGCTAATAGGGCTTGCTGTATTCTGCTGTTAGCTGTACTAATATATTCTTCAGATGTCCATATGGCTAGGTCATCTGCAAAGGATGATGTGTGTACTCTGGCTGGAAAATTTTCCGTGATGTCATTTATATATGCTAGGAATAATGTTGGTGAAAGAACTCCTCCTTGGGGGACACCTTGCTCCAACAGCATCATTTTGCTGGTTTGTCCTTGTACTTTTGTCCTGGCAGTTCTGTTCTCAAGGTAGTGGCTGATCCATTTGTACATTTTCCCGCAAACATGCATTTTTTGCAGTTTTACTTTCAGTCCTTCCTTCCATACTTTATCAAATGCTTTTTCTAAATCTATCCAGACTGCTAGTGTGTGCTTTTTCTCTTGGAAGGCATCCTCTATTTCCTGAGCTATATAGGTTATTTGATCTTCAGTGGATCTGTACTTTCTGAATCCTGCTTGGTGAGGTGCTAAGAGTTGGTTTTCTTCCAGATGCCACGTTAGCCTGCCATTGATAATGCGTTCCATTAATTTTCCTACACAGCTAAGAAGACTGATAGGTCGATAGCCATTTGGTTCTTCCAGGTCTTTTCCTTTCTTTGGGACTGGTATTAGTATAGCTTCCTTCCATGCCTGTGGGACTATTCCCCTCTTCCAGCTGTAATTTAGGACTGCTAGTAGTTTCTTTTTTGCCTTAGTGCCTAGTCCTATTAGCATTTCATTTGTGATTCCATCCTTTCCTGGTGATGTCTTCTTTTTTAGGGTATTCATTGCCTGTTCCATTTCTTCCATTGTTAGATTTGCCATCATATATTCTGCTGCTGTCTCTTTATATCTATGATGTATCTGTTTATCTTTGATTGCTTTCTTCTGTTCGGCTGTAATATCAATGTGGTTTGCACTGGCATAGTGTTCCATTAGTGCATTTGCAGCCTTTTTTCCTGTAAGCAAGGCATTTCCTTGTTTAATTGTTATTTGTTTGTTTCTAGGTCCTTCATTGTTCATGGCTTTCACTAGTTTCCATAGTTTGTTTCCATCCCTGTCAAAATTCAGGTTTTCTGTTTTTTTCCTCCAACAATCTCTTGTTGTTTGATTTACTGTTCTTTTATATTTTGCTGAGATGGCTTTGAGAGAGATGTTCGCTTCAGTTGTTTGTTCTCTCTCTGCGGTCTTCCTAGCATCTTCAACTTTGTCCTCCAAAAATTGTAGTTCTTCAGTCCAGTATGGTTTGTAATTTTTCCTTGCTCCTCTTGGAATAGACTCAATGGCTGCCTGTATTATTGCTCTGTTTAGACTTTCCACCATTTGCTTCATGTTGCCATATCGTGTATTTACGTTTTCACAATATTTGTCTGTTAGTATGGCAAATCTGTCCCAATCTGCTCGTTTGTAATTCCAACGGGGCAAAGGCTTTTGCTCCTGTGGAACATACTCCATATTTATTACAAGCTTGATTGGTCTGTGGTCACTACCTGCTAATTGGTCCAGCACATGGCGATCGATTTTGTGGAGGATGTCTCCTGTGCAGAAAGCTAAGTCTGGAGTAGAAGTGGTAATCCATCTTCTGGAGTAGAAGCTCGGTGTGTCATCCGCTTTGTTAAGTAGATGGAGATTTGAGTCTATTTCCCAGTCCTCCACTTCATCTCCTCTTTTGTCAGTATCTGGGTATCCCCATCTTTCTGAACGGCTATTAAAGTCTCCGACAACAATGCAATTTGTGTCAGTTATTTCCATGTTTGAGAGTGTAAGATCCTTATCTGCCGGGCTATATAGATTGTAAATTCTTATTTTCACGTCCTTTATCATTATATCAACACCTATAATTTCCGTTTGGTTGTCAGAGATCACAGATACTTCGCTGCAAGGTATTGTATTTCGTGTAAGTATTACAACTCCTCCTTTATGTCCTTCGCGGTCGAAACGTGTGGCCTGATATCCCTCGACTGAAAATGTGCGATTGGCGTTGAGGTGTGTCTCTTGAATGCATGCCACATCTATTCTATCTTTATGAAGACGCTGTGTTAGGGAGGCTTTCTTGTTATAAACTCCTTCTGCATTCCATTGTAGTATGTTGAGTGTCCTGGGTGTTTGGTCAATAGCTCTTAACCTACTCCTCTGTGCCTTGACTCCACAGCACAGGGGAAGGTGACCACCAGTAGTCATGGGTGGACCCCCTCGAGGCAGGGGGCCCGGCACTATCACCGCGTGATGGGACTTCACGGGATTAGCACCATATCGATTAACTTTCATCTGTGGCATCATGAAATGATAAAGTTACGTTGCACTTCTTTGTCAAGCCTGTGGCTCAGTACATCCGATTTCGACAAGCATTTGTTCGGGATGCTTTCCCTAGCCTTTGACTGTCCCCAGTCTACCTACAAGGCAGCAGGTTTGTGCGTCACTTCGTCTGGTCCCTCTCCCTTGACCTGTCCGACATGGGTGACCCTACCAGTAGCTGTGCTACTGTCGGCATAGCTCTTGGGGTCATTGGAACGCTCAAGCCCCTCTACCTCGTCAAGGTGGACGCACGGCAGAGGGGGGAGACGGGTTTGGTTTAGTGATGAATCATTCTTTGTGATCCAGCGAAATGATAGACGGAGAAGAGTTTACCGCAGAGTTTGTGAGCGCTACACCCAGAACAGCGTTTATGAGACTCCTCAGCATGGTGGTGGAGGTGTACTGATGTGGGGGTGGGGGTGGGGCCGGGGGCCATCAACTTCATGGGAAGAAGTGACCTGGTGCAAATTGATAGTCGCCTGAATGCCCAACGATAAGTCGCTGAAATTCTTCATTCTCACGTTCTTCCACTCATAACCTAGTCAGTCCCTCGCTGACAACAACGTCCAGACCATTCCGTGGCCTCCATGTCATCAGACATTAACTCCATAGAATACTTCTGGGATGAACTCGACAAACGACTTCGCCAGCGAGACGTGGCTCCAGCCAATCTCCGATAGTTGTCTCTTACACTGCGGGAAGAGTGGGCAGCCATCCCACAACACATCCAACGGCTAATCGGATCCATATCAAGGAGATGTCGTTCTCTGATAGAGGCTCTAAGAGGTCATACAACTTACTGAAACGGAAACCTCAGTAGCAAAGACTAATATCCCAAACCAAATTTAATGAACATCATTTCATTGTTAAAGTCGGAAAGTTTTTTCATGCCAGAATTGAAACATTAATTCCGTAAAATAAATTGTTGATACAAATTTGCAATTGACACTGCAATAATGTTGCGTGTTTTTTTTTCTTTTCTTTCTTTTTTTAACAGTATAAATTGAACTGCGCTATATGTTTTCGTTAAGCATGTGGCTTAGTATATGTGATTTTGATAAGCATTTCTTCGGATTTACTTGCCCTAGCCCGTGACCTTCCCCAGTCTACCTACAAGACAGTAGGTTTGAGGCTTTCTTCGCCTGGTTCCTCTCCCTTGACCTGTCCGACATGGGAGACCCTACCAGTAGCTGCGCTACCGTCGGCATAGCTCTTGTGGTAACTTGAACGATAGTAAACAGAACGCATACTGTCTTATGTTTGTGAACAGACATTAAGCAGACAGTCGAGAAACATCTAATTGCAGTTGAAATGTTTTCTGTGGAGAATGCAAAAGCATACCATGTAAGGATAGAAAAAGGAATGAAGTAGTCCTACGAAATCACACACACACACACACACACACACACACACACACACACACACACACACACACACACACACACACAAACACACACACGCACACACACAGAAAAAACACACACGCTTGCTCTCTCTGTCTGTCTCTGTCTCTCTCTTTGTCTCTCTCTCTCTCTGTCTCTCTCTGTCTCTGTCTGTCTCTGTCTCTCTCTGTCTCTCTCTGTCTCTCTCCCTCCCTCTCTCCCTCCCTCCCCCCTATCTCTCTCTCTCTCTCTCTCTCTCTCTCTCTCTCTCTCTCTCTCTCTCTCTCTCTCTGAAAACCGTAAATTGCATAGAGAAATTAGACGTAGACTGTAAAGATTTTTGGCCTCATTATAAGAGATATAAACTAGACAGTTTAGTGACAACTGGAAAACTGTGTGGGCAAAGAGAATTGAGAAAGACAATGAGATAAATGGCTGGGTGACTTGGCCACGTGACACAACCGGGCCAAGACCACACACCTGATCCAAGACTGATGATCGTGGCAGATAGCTAAACCATGGCCGAACCCGCCAATCGGCATGGCATATGATGCTGATGAGCCTAATTCATATCATCCCCGTAGTCATTGACATATCTACTAGGGTGCCTGTTTTAGGATCATCTCTGGGGTTGTATATGAGCAATCATGTGACTATATAGCCATTAGAAGTTAGACAGGCCAATATTTTTCCTGCCCTGTAGCTCAGACCTATGCACATACTATGAAAGCCAACAGTAATGGCGCTAATTTGTCATAATTTGTCAACAAGCGGAGCGCATTTCTTTTTACTCAGATATCGTCATCGCATTTGTTGTTGGCCAATTCATTAAGCCGGTAGGCGGACGGAATAAGCCTGACGCCATCACTAATTGTCATTAGGTCCTTGCAATAGGACTGTGGTTATTGAGTCACTTGTGAGCGGCCTTGTGGGAGATAGTGCAGACTATGGAGCGACCGTCTAGTTGGATATATCAGGCCTAACACGTGTGAAACATTGGCATTACATTTGGAATTCGAAAGTTTGGGGGTGCCGTGGATGAGAGAGTGTGGTGTCTTCCTTCGATCCCTGCATATATTTGGGTATTTTTTTCAAGAACCATTGATATCTAATCATATCATACGTCCTTTGAACTCGTGTAGTGAGATCGAATTCCAATAAGTATAGTTAGGTCCATGCCATAGGGCTGTGGTTATAGGCGGTGTGGACAGACCACGGAGCGACTGTCTAGGTGAATATATCAGGCCTAACACGTTTGAAACAATGACATGAAATGCTGAATTCGAAAGCAGAATTCATACAATGGAGATGAGCTGTGGTGTTTGAGAAAGACTTGGCCAGTATCGTGGACAGAGATGACATCCAACACCCAAGTGCTAACTGCTGCTTGTGGTACTCGATCACGTATCAAGGGCGTGAGAACATGACAAATTACATGAATTGGGGTGTCCATTATAGAAAATGACAAATGAAATTAATGGGGATATGCGTAATAGAAAATGACAAATGAAATACATGGAGATATCAATAATAGAAAATTACAAATTATATGAATAGGTATATAAATAATAGAAACTGACAAATGTCATGAATGGGGATATCCATAATAGAAAATGACATGAATCGGAATTTCCACAATAGGTCATGCAGCGGAAAGCACGTCTGCCAGCTAGCCCCGTGGACATCTGTTCAAATTCGCTTCGATGCGGATTTTTCTAAAACAGATTCAGTGCCAAACAAAACAGTAGGTTTAGACCAAACAAAAACATAGTCAGTCTTTAAATGTGTTAATACACTAGCAGATATGGTGCATTATAACGCAAAGACAACATTTCATTATAATCCCATGGCAGATACTTGAAGTGGCTTAAGACGATTAATCATCCCTCGGCTTTTAATCATTTAAATAGAGCTGGGCTCCCAGATAGAGGCAGCCTAACATGGGTACCACGAAATGTCTAGGGAAGTAAAGGAAGCCTGCGTGATACTGACTTCTAGGTGAGGACTGGCCTATAAAAATATTTCTAACACCATATACCTAACACGTTTCACAGTTTGCAGTAAGGGTCCTTTACATTTGATTTTATTTGTTTGAGTAATAGAAGAGATTGAATAGAGAAAGCGCTCGTTTGTGGTTGGGGGGGGGGGGGAATACTAGACAAAGGAAGACATGAGAAATAGAGAAAGTTGTAAAACGTAAAACCTTGAAGAGCTTAGCGACAAATAGAAACACCAGATTTATGAAAGTATCAGATGTTAAAGAGGATCGGGGAGCTGTGAACGCGTATGTAAAGACATACTTCCGTACACATGAACAAGAAGATACAATTTATCCTTGCTCGCTTTATTAAGGGTGATGTTTTGATGATTACAGTCGTCTCTTGAATACTTTCAGGTGGTGCTGTCAGTATATGTAATATACTTTAACCCTTTATTAAGGGTGGTGTTTTGATTGGGGGGATTTTTAAGGAGGAAATACGAAATGGGAGGAGAATGACGTTGTGAAAATATGGTGAAAAAGGGGGGGGGGGGGAGCACGGGCCAAAAAAGGTTAACCACTGCTCTATAGCCTAGTATAAACACCCCCAAAAGTACAAAGCTACATTCGCGACACAAGTCAAGACACAAAATGCCATCATCATCATCCTTGTCATAATTATAAAGCGAATTACTTTGCACAGTTTCGTTAAGCCTGTGGCTCTGTACATTTGATTTCTACAAGGATTGCCTTCCCTGGTCTCTGTCTGTAGAGTGGCCTGTAACCACTGAGCCTCCCAACATGGGAGACCCTACCAGTAGCTGCGCTACCGTCGTCATAAATCCTGGGGTCATTGTAACACGGCGGCCCCTCTGCCACTTCAAGTTGGCCGCGAAATTTGAATTCCAACTGTAACAAGAGTTGTGAATTCCAAGTGAAATGAAGCGGGGACGCAACTAATTCTACTTCGACCGTAACCGATTTTCAAGCGAATTAAACACCACAAGCAAGCTGAATATTCACGAGATCATTATCGTCTACTTATGTAGATATCAGAACACACAACAACAGCCTGGCTGAATCATGATCATATATGCTACTTGCATTGCTTAATGGGAGCTGCAGTGTGCGTGCGTGCGTGCGTGCGTGCGTGCGTGTGTGTGTGTGTGTGTGTGTGTGTGTGTGTGTAAATGGGTCGACCATGGTGTTTGCAAATAGGTATTTCTAAAACACGCGAAGATACATCTAATGGCAGCGGATATGTGGTTTTAATGGGACATACAAACAACATCATGGACGGGCAGAAACACAAACGAGACAGTCCTGTACGAAACAAATGAACACTGTAAAATGTTTAGAGGATTTAGGCGTAAACCGTCAAGGATTTTTAGGCATGATATAAGGAAAAATTCTCGTACATTAAAAACTTAGTGACAGATGTCAAACGACTGGAAAAAGAACAAAGTAGAATACGTGGTGATCGCCTACTTCTTGTTTCGTTCCCTTGAAATTTGTCTATATCTGCAGTGTTGTCTCTTGTATGACTTTAACTTGGGGGGGGGGGGGGTGTCCACTCAGTGGTCCGTAGAGTTTAACTCCCACTGTCACTTCTCTAGGCCAGAAGGTTTGCCTAGATATGTCATATTTGGAGCAGACTTGGAGAATGTCTTCTGCTGTCTGCGGCGCCAAAACACATGTGCACATGGCTGATTTGCCAATCTTGAATTTTGTACACATGTGGTTGCGTAATCTATGGTGTCCTGTTCTGAGGCATAGACTAATGACTTGTTCTGGTCTGTCCATGAGGAGGTAGTCGTCTTGAGATGGTGTTGGTGGCTTTCTGACTGATTTGATCATTCTTTTCATTTGGTGGTAGACAAAGAGATGAAACACCTGGACATCTTGCCTGTTTGGCATAACCAGAACAAGACTACAGACCTGTTCCAAGACTCAAGTGATCATGTGAGATTGGGAGCCACATCACCCACGCCCACCGGCATGACACATGATGCTGGGGATGCTGGGGATGTATGAGACCTTTAAGCTTCGACTAAAACACGTTAGATGTTACTCTCGAACCATCGTTTACAACGAGCTATCTTCGCTGATTTGGATAATGTCCATAATAACCCTTTCTGTCTTCTTGTTTTGTATGCAATTTTCGCCGGTTTTATTATGATAATTTGATGCTTGTTTGCGAGTTTCATTAGTTTAATATCCCCCCTCATACAATGAATACTTTAGAAGTAATAAACTGCGACTTTCAAACAAGAGTCAACGACGCGAAAGATCCTCAAAACATCATTGACACATTGACCATGTGATAAACAGCGTAAACATCAATTACCACAATAATAACTCTAGACGCAAACAACCAGGTTCGGCTGTCATATTTTATTCCCCTCGACCACTTATTTGGTAAGCAAGCCAACTAACCACTGAATAGCGTGACCCCTCGGTGTAAGTAAAGCTAAGAACCCCTTTTCTATACCTTGTTCTCGGTATATTAACCTATCTGTCCTTTTGTTGTGGATGCATTGTTCACCTGTTTGTAGTATAATTATAGTATGCTCGTTTGCCGGTTTCATTAATTTAAAATTCCCCTTTATACAATGGATACTTTAGAACAGTGTTTCCCAACGTGGGGCGCACGCCCCACAGGGGGGGCAATTCGATTGTTAAGGGGGGCAATTCGAAAATGGAAGAAATCGGCTGGATATAACAAAGCGGGGAGACTTGATACTGAAGTTAACTAAATTGGAACCTGGCATAACATCTCTTTGCAGCAAGCATCAAGCGCAGGGATCTCACTAAATTTAAATAATTACTAATAATTAAATTAATATAGAAAAATCTGTCATTAAAATTATTTTGTACTTGAATTTCGGTTCTCCATCATTTGTTTTGAAAATTTACTCACTGTGTTTGCTCAATAATTTCCTAGTGATTTTTTCCTAAAACGTATCGGTTCTTTGGCTAGGAGCGGGTGCATATGCTGCTCTCAAAACACAGGGATGCGGGACCTGGGGGTAGGGTGGGGGGAGGGAGGGGGGCACTGGCCCCTCTGGGAACCATGAGCCCTTCTAAAAATAAAATTCAAGTTTCTTTAGTGAACATTTAAATGTTTGAATATTAACAATGATGCATATGTGGGGGGGGGGGGGGGGGAACATACAAATTTTAGAAAGGCTTAAGTGGGGCATAGCACAAAAAAGGTTGGGAAACACTGCTTTAGAAGAAGCAAACTGTGACACCC